>JABUQX010112232.1:0-53249 GCA_015478945.1 Trachelipus rathkii
CTTGCCATACCCTATCAAAAGATTAAAGATATGTCAAGCGCTATCACACAAGGCTCCCCATAGTCCCTAAGGGGAGAAAAACATAGATCAGTGAGATAGGAAAAAATTTCACCATTTGATCTCGAACGTCGAAAGCCATACTAACGATCTGAAAGAAGGGAATTAGATTCTATATTATCGAGGAAATGAGAATTAAAGAGAGTTTCAAAGATTTTAGACAAAATACAAGTTAAAGCAATAGGTAGATAGTTAGAAGGATCAGAGCAAGTACCTTTTATCGGGATTGTCTAAATAAAAGAGCTCTTCAATTACTGAGGAAAAGTATTTGTATTAAGTTATAGAGAGTAGAGTTGAACGAAAATAGCTGCCAATTCAGAAGCACACTTCCTCAAAACTTGAGGAGAAATGCCATCTGGGCTATTGGCCTTCCGGACGTTCGTAGATATCAGGATCTCATGTACCCGATCATTGGTAATGACAGGTAGAGACATGTGACACCTGAGAGGGGAAAGAGCAGGAGGAGAGGAGTCGGAATCACCCAGGGTGGAATTAGATAAACAAGAAGACCGAAGTATTAGCCTTTTCTGAAGGAGTGTTAGCAATAAAACCGTAAGAACAGATAAAAAGTTAAAGGCAGATTTACAGAAGTTATTGGAGATGTTTTTGACAAGAGGCCAGAAATTTTTATCAGAAGGAGAACAAGGAAGTGCAGCGCATTTTCGTTTAATGAAAGTCCGCCTTTGCTCGTCGAAGAGTATCCCGAAACAGACAGAAAGCTAAATGAAAATTGGCCAGAGTGATAGGAGAACGAGAATTTTTCCACACCCATAAGCATTGTCTCTACCATGAATGGCCAGGGAACAAGCACGAGCGCATCGAGCAGTGGATTTGGAGGAGAAAAAGATTTAGATCGAAGAAGGAAATGAAACTTGGCTGACATCGCATCCCAAGTTATACCAACAATTTTACCAGTTCCCACTTTATCGGCAGAATCTGAAACGTCTTAAGAGTCAAATCAGTCACTTCAATTATAGTTTGCGTAGAAAGCAACGCAATGCCCCCCAATCGCCCGATCCAAAGTGCCAGAAAAAACCGGCATAGGAGGCAGGATGGGAGATGTGTGAAGGAAAAGTATTAAAATTAAGTGATATAAGGTAATAGTGGGTCAGATAATTACCGATAGAATAAGCATAAAGACAAAATGTTAGGTTTATTTATAGAAAGAGAGAGACTCAGATGGTTGAAAAATACAATAGGTTTATTTCTCAAAGGTGATATCAAGTTAAAATCAGTTGGGACGATCCGGAAGGAATGTGTGTAAGGTTATTTAATTTCAGTGCTCCAGACGATTGAGCAAATAACTGAATGATTCTGGCTTCCTACTATAAATCCCAACAGTAAATCAAATACGAAGAGGAACCACAATTCAGTTTATGTTGTACATTGAATATACCCCTAAATAGAGGACTCAGTATTTGGCGAATGACATAACAATTCGGCTGTCTCTATAACAACGAGGTACTCTCTGCTAAACAGACAAATCACGTGAAAATCTGTTCTGATTGTCTTCTCGTAATAACGTATTGAGCAAATATTTGTAGTAGAAGGAAGAGAAAAAAAGATTTTAAGCTACCAGTAACAAATATCGAAAGTATAGGGATTCGAAGCATTTCATCGGAGACGTTTGTCTAATATTAGGAAAATATATGGTTGTATATTTACATAGGACACATACTCCCTCCCTTCCTGTAGGAAATTGTTAATTAAAATTAAAGTTACCATTTAGTTATTATAATATTAAACGAAAGACGATTAATATATGATGAAGGATGAAAAAAATGTATCTTAGCCAATCTAGGGTCTACTAGACAATAGAGCTTAAATAAAAATTAGTAGAAATTAATAGAAAAGGTTAGAGAGGAGTATTCCCATGGGATGGCAAGAGCTTAAGAGTGCAAAGCCCATATTGATAGTATAGCTATGATAAAGTCAAAGAAAGCCACGACTTGTGCAAAAATCTGCTATCATACAACGCACACGCACACCGGCACACGCACACCCACACGCAATACACAAAAAAACAAATAAAAAAAAAAAGACAAAAAATATTTATAATAATAGAGAAGGAATGAAAATAGATAAAAAGACCAAAGGAAAAATGAGGAAAATTTAATTGATCAAAAAGGTAACAATTTTTAAATACAATATTAATAATCTCTTTTTCTACTAAGAGCAAATTATCTAAAAATATGAGAAATAATCCAGAAAAGTTTAAAAAACACTCATATAGCTACTCACACAACATAGGGCTTCTGCACGACACCATTGAATCGCCGGTGATCAAAACAGAAACAATAAGAAAAAAGATATACGTAAAAAAATTGATCAACATAAGGATATTAAACAGTGATTGTAAATATAAGTAAGTCAAAAATACCAAAATATAAAACATTTCCTTCCAACAGGGGGAGATGCGCAAGCAATGGAAGTAATGGCGAAAAAGGGAAAAATCAAGCGAATACAAAAAACATAACGGTTGGTCTACCCCTTAAGTAGCTTCATCTTATATCGGAACATATATTCTAATTAGGTGGCTGTAAACCAGTATGTCATTTAATTTTCCTCAACCCTAAAACAAACTGTAAGAAAACCAACATAAACCAAACGAAATAATTCGCGAGAACTATAAGTATCATGTCACAATTTCATTCCAAAAAATCCGATTAAGCCAGATACCTAAGATACCGTGATACCATCAGATACCGCGATACCGATACTCATCAAATATTGAGCCGATACTACCCGATACCCGGATGCCGATACCGCGATTTACTATTCGGGTACATCCCTAATATATAATAATATATATATTTGTCCTGGTATTATTTATATTATATATATATATATGTAGATGTATATTATATATCTAGATATACTATTATACTAATATTAGTCTACAATACTACCGATATATTTTATGTATTGCAGGGATCAGATTTACTCTTAATTTTCACAAAATATGAACTTCACCCACAACCCTAAAAAATAAACATCAAATTACTGATTTTTACCACAAAATTGAATGATAATTATCTAATATTATTATTATTATTATTATTATTATTATCTCGATTATTAATTATTATTATTATTAAATTATCACAATGTTGAAATTTAACAAAATATAGGGAAACAAAAAAAAGTTAAAATTTTGGGGTTGGGATAGGGGATTTATGGGGTATGACGTAATAGTGAGGGATGGGGGAAAAGCTGGGAAGGGGAAAATTTGTCGCAATTCCCCTACTTTAACCGATATATAAATAAATATATATATATATGATATATATATATATAATATATATTAAATAATATATACATATAATATATAGATATATCTAATAATAGTATATAATAATATATATATCAAATATATATAGCCTAAGTTCATGAATGTAGTCAGAAGGAGGTTAAAGCGCCCTTGCAACAAGAATAAGTTTAACATTCTTATCAATAAAATACCCACTGCCAATACCTACACGAATGAAAGTTAAACCTCGCTTATTCACCATATTACAGGCTTAGGTATTATTAATATATTTATTATTATTATTTATATTATTTATTAGTATTATTATTATTTATTATTATTATTATTTTATTATTCTCGTGTATAGGCTTATTACAGTATATAAAAATACCTCAATCTTGTAGTTAAATACTCTACTATAAAGCCATCGTTATATTACAATTTCAATATAACAATCAATCTCATATAATGATTTAATTTAAATAACTATAACCTTAATAAAAGATTAAAAAAGTAACATAATTTGATAACACTTGTCAGACGCCGGACGAAGACTAAGCAAATATAAAAAAAGAAATTTTTTAACGAGCGAATTCCTTTGTAAATCGTTCATTTTTTTTCAAAACGTAAGTTGAAGCATACCTTGCAACGTGCTTTTATGATATTTGGCTAGGTAAAATACATTTTTACGTTTCAAAATATTTTCGTCATTAAGGACATGGAGGATATAGTTTTTAAAAAGTTGCATTATTATATGATTTTAGTTAATAAAATGTAGCATGCGTGTATATTATATATAATACTAGATGATATAAATATAATATATTACACTACACTCTCGCCATACTATATTTATATAATCTACTTTAATATATATATAGATAATATATTATATATAAGTACTGATATTATAATATATATATTATATAAATATGAATACTATAAATATATATACTATATATATCCTATAATGTATATACTATAATATATATATTATATATTATATATACTATACAGGTTCTCTCATCACTAATATACGATATATATATATATTGTAGCTCAACTGGATTATATATGTATCTATGATTAATTATTTCAGCATTGCTTCTCGGATGCAGGTCACAATTTATTTATTTTCATCATTAGGATGGTGATGTAGCCCGTTTAAATTTTATTCAATATCACTCTTCATTTCTATGTTTATCCGCATAAATTAAATAAGAGTTATAGGAAAAATTAATGAGTGAGGAACCCTTGAAAGTTGGGCTGTGACCGCTTGAGAAGGAGTGGTAATAAAACAGTTGGCTTCAAACGAGCAGGAGACGCAGCGTGAGGGACCCAGCGAGAGACCGAACAAGAGTGTAAATGTAGACGAAGAGCAAAAAAGAAGGAAGAGCAACCCAGGACAAAAATCAGGCAGCGATGGGGAAAAAAAAAACCAAGGTGGATAACAGAGAGGTTCAAGTTATCCACCCACTATTGAAGTCAAGAGTGTGATCTATAAGTGGAACGCGCAACAGTGATAATAATAGGAGCTCTCAGGTTATAGATAATGGAGGCCATTAATCAAGCTGGATTTTTTGGAGTAGCGCACGAAAGAATTAGAACAAACTATAAAACAAATCAATCAACTACCATTAGTAGCAATGCCACAAAACAAAGAAGCAGCGAAAGATCTCTCCTATGTCTGCTGCAGGTGAACCATTACGTGGACATACTCCCTTAAGATTAACTGAAGATAAACTAGAGGATTCTTAGATGACTTACCAGCGAGATACATATATCAACTGGATTTAAGCAGAATCCAACAAACTTTATTGTAAGCGATTTATCTCAGTAGAAGAACATTAGGTTTGGCGTCTTCTAAAAATATAATGAAAGGGACTTTAAATACTTCTCTCCATACTTTTACCTTAAATAAATATCGGAAAGCACGAAGGTTGCGTGAGCAGATAGCAGCCTGAGCTTCGACAGGAGAATTGCATACCTGCAGATATATGCAACTATTTGACATTTGCCCCACAATGGCATGAACAAGAGAAATAAAAGCAGTAAGTTATATTATCGAACGCTGCCATTTACCAGGGAGTAGAATTAAGAGAAATAGATATACCAGGCAGAAATATCGACAGTGGGTTCAGATGCACCAAGGGACGCTTTGGATAGTAGTAGGATTGCGTGAAGGAAGGAATAATACACTAGGCAACTCCCATCATTCCTTTATTGTATTATCGTTAAGTATGCTATCTTTTAAGTGTAACAATGCATATACACATCCGCAAATTTGGCGCTACACTTATTAGTGAGATGAGAAGGTTGATTGATTCGTTATTAGATAAATTATGTTAATATTGAAAAATCGTTCCTTGTCTTATTTCTTGTTGTCACCCTAAAAGAGATTAAAAACCTCAAAGAGACAAACGAGAGTGGTTCCTCCATTTCAAAACAGAATAAAAATAAATAAGGCAATACATATAACATAGTAGGTAGTTCAATATTTTAGCTGACTTGCCTATGAAAATATAATAGTAAGAATAACGTAGTTTATAGTAAACGATAACCAGGTTCCACCGCCTGACAGAAAAACAACAACTGATTAAACAAGCAACTATTGCACCCTAATTGACCTACATGGGAGATACAGCAACAGCCGGCTGAGAAAAGGTGAGAGGTAGAAATTCAATACATGAGATCAGTGGTACCCTACGGTCCGGACGTTTAGATAGTGTCATCATAGATAGGAAACTAATCCCTACAGAAGGGTTGTCACCTATCGCCAAGGGTAGAGACGGGCGCTAAGAGATAATAATAGTTTCGATAGCGAAGTCGAGAGCCGGAGGACGACCCACCGCTCCAGAGTTTCATCAGGAAGTCGTGCGGAAACGGTAAACGGGAAAGTGGAAATCCTAACGATTAGCGCTTCAACGTCACCTTAAGAGACCCAGTGTGCGAAACGAGCACCCGAAAATACCGGAAAAGGTAAACGAGACTCGAGACTCATTAAACAGAGTCCGATATATATGTCAAGGAATCGGAAACGAAGCTAGAAGAGTCAAATCCACCCGAAGAATGCACAAACAATCAGAGTGGATAGCAGGAATACAAGAGAACAAAAGCCAAGGAGAGAACACAAGCAACAGTAGAAACGAAGGGACTAAAACCAAAAACCAAACAAATAAGAGAGAAGAACATGAGAGTTCATATCTAGAATGCAACAAGGAGCTCTTAGAGTGAAATATAAGCTTCAAAACAAAAGGTACAGACAATAGCACGCGAGGCGCCCAAGCCAAACAGGAACAAGTAAGATCCAGATAACACTTTAATACAGATCGAACCCAGGATTAAAGCTGTAGCTGCCTGACCGCCACAGGGCAAACACCCAAAAACTCCAGTCTGCCTCCCTGAAACAAATCAATATCCCAACCAACGAACAATTAACGAAAAACACGACCAAAGGACTACCTTATGAAACCCACCTCCGACACTCCCTCACACATATTCCGCAAGGCTAAAATACGATAGTCAGAAAGGTTGCTTTGTCGGATTCGCCTAAACATAGTATATATTTATCTGAGCTAATCCCCTAGCGGAGTTTATATTTTCACACAAAGGATGTTTGGTAATATGTATAATAAAAAATACACTAAATATAAAAAATGTGATAATTGTTAGAAGGTTTTAGATCGATAGTCTGTCGATGGTGCGCTGAGGTCTAGTGTTGTTAGTGGCTCGAGCAGGAACGTTATTAAGCCTATTGTACAGTGCAGTGGAGGAAGTATTATCGTAACCGTCACCTACTTTTATTGGTAGGACTCTGATTGCGTTGCGTATCCTGAGTATGCACTTCTTCGGATACGATATTGAGTGACTCGATTAGAGCGAAAGTGATAGAGTACGGAGAATTTAGGCTAGGCTGTGAGCGGAATCAAAGGAAGCAGGCGTTTGAGTATCAATCCCTATTCGCCACCCCAACCTTCTCTCGCGCTCTCAAAGACGAATATAGAACCACCGCTGAAGAGCCATTCAGTCGCAGCGCTTAGCATAAAACAATCCAAAATAGAAGCGGATATGAAGCAGAGAAACATACGCCAAAGTCCAAGAAGTAAGTGCAACGAGCAATGGAGAGAATGGCGCACCAATAACAGCTTCCGAGCCAGATCACAGAAAAACCTCTCAAAACAGACACAGACAAGCAGGAAATTAGAGAGCTTCGAAAAACATCTTAATTCGGCACACAAGGACATGAAGCATTGTACCCGAAAAAAGAGATGTTGCGATGTCTAAAAGGATAGATCAACCGATGAAGGAAGGAGGACATAAAGATATGAAAAGAAGCAACGGAACAAAACTAAACTCAGTCCCTCAATAACCCCTGCCATAAAACCAATCCGTTTTGAAAACAAAGGGAAAGTTCAGGTGTTTCAAACTACCTAATGTACATGGAACTAAATGAGTAGAGAGGAGGCACTAATCGAATTAGATATGCGGACGGGAGGCAAGTACCAAGTATATGAACGGGAAGGAAAACGATGCATCTGGGACTGCATTAACCAAAGGGATAATAAAAAACGGTGCAAGTGTTCAAGATCATTATAACCAGGGAGGAAGTTTAGGGAGATAACGGTTGAAGAGCGTAGGGACGCGAGACACTCAAGTGACGGATTCAGATGATAGGATCACAGGACAGAGGATCGAATAACTGAGCAGAAACATGAGCGATCCACTCACGCAAGTGGAGAACCATGGAGGGGATTGGAGCATACTGACCCTGCTACTCAGGGCCCCCCGCTTATCCCGCACCGATAATTGAATCAAAGGGAAGTGGGAATCTCAGGTAATTTGGGGGGGATTGAGAGTGGAAGATGTCGCGAGTGTTGGTTGAAAATACTAAAAGACTGAGGAAGGTAAGAGAACTTGTCGCATAATTGAGCGTTCACTAGGACACAGATAAGGCCGATAAGTACAAGATTACCTGAAACAGGTTATGAAGTTGCGTGAATAGAGTTGAAAGCGGGATGTTGTGTAAGGGAGAAATATGTATGACCCAAGTTGTGAAATAACTGGGGAGTTATATAGAATATAGGTATCGTGAAGTATCAGCAATATAGTATAAAGAGGGAAGACAAAGTTTCGAGAGGGAGCCGATAGACTGAACCGGGAAGACAAACGGGAATTATTAGCTATAAGTAGTGAACGTTCAAGGGGAGACAACCAGGTCGGAGACGTGGGCAAATCCGCCCAAGATAAGAGCAAACAGGCTGCATAGGTACATGAGAGTGCGTTACGTACCAAGAGCAGACTGGCGCTTCTGAGTGGAGAGCGTGAGAAGCCCGCGCCAATGAAATCGCGCCCTGCCATGGGCCAGCAGAAGCATACACCGGCGAAGCCAAAGAGTAGTCAAGAAAAAGGTCGAATAGGAGAGTGTACATTTTTCTTCCCTAGCAACGTAAGCAGCACTAGCACGCTGTTAATATCTAACTGCTCCTAGAGATACAATGGAGGCATGGAAGACGCGCCACCGCATGATAGCGTTACATCGAAACCCAAACACCGTGGTTTCGAGAGCACTCGGCTCTGTTTGCCTCGATTAACGCCATATCGCCTCCTGGACCAAATTAGAGGTGTACCTACGACCTGCTCCCGGATGACGCCGGCGCATACTGGCCGACATTGTACAAACTACCACAATGCATATGGCCGCGGTACTGGCGCAGGGGGGAAAAACACGACTCTGTATAGCAGCCCCAGGCGCATCGCCTTCTTTCAATAGCAATATCAGGGAGCTGTACTTATAGCAGCGCAAAATACATGATAGAGCTTTTAAAAGCTAGTTTATCCTCCTTGTAGCTCCACGCAATAGACTCCCGTGAACGGCCTGAGTTCAACCTAACGCAGGAACCGCTCCTCGTAGTCGATATCGCTCCAGAGAGGGAACGGGAAAGGAAAAAGTGTGAAGCACGTGAGTCGGTGAATTGAGCCAAGAACTCTATTCTGAATAGATTCACTCAATGCGTTATGCCCCCCCCAGCCAAGAAAGAGGTTGACTCTCAAGACACAGAAAGCGCTCCCCAAACACAAACGTTGCAACAATGATAGTGTCCGACGAGGCGCTCTAGACATTGGGTCAGGATATTACAGAATAAACCTGCATGATTAGCAATGATCCAATACAACAGACTGCAGTGTAGAAAGATTCTGAAAGAGCGCGACTTAAGGAAAGACACCCAAATTATCACCGGTTAAGGAACCAGAGTGAATGTTGTTGTTGAGTAATGATCGGCGAAGTTGAACCATCGCGAAAGGAGAGGTACTAAACAGTTGTTGTCAGAGGGAGAAGGTTCTTTTTAAGTTGAGTTTGAGAAACCACCCCGTTGGCTTGGCGGCGGGGATAGTCGGTTAATTTTGAATCAGACAGTAAAGTTACCGAGCGTGAATGAGGAGGAAATTCAGCGGAAATTTCCCCTGGATCGGGAACGAGTGGGCTTTCCTTAGTCTCGCAAAGTGACGTTTGTGTTGCTTCACAGGGCGGTTTTCGTGTTCCGAATGATGCGTTAGATAGTTCTAGCGAAGAGGTTCAGGGCAGTCACGTTTCGGAAAGTACGAATGATGTCAGTGGGGAGTCTAGCGAGGCTCATTCAGGTCTGAATGTTGATCAGGTTGAGGGGGTGATGACAGTTCAGGGCTTATCGGGGCACAAGGGTATGGATGATGTTGATTGGGACCCATCTTGGGTGTTGCCAGAGTCGGTAGTTCCGGGAATCGTGCAGCGTTTCGAGTCTGATTGGGGAGGGATAGAATCGGGAGAGCCCGAAGTTTCGGAGCCAGGGATTGAAGTCATGATGATCAAAGTCATGCCATGGGGTATAGAGTTGGAGGCAGTGGGAGTCGGGAGCTCTTGGAGCCAATGAGGAGATTGAAGTGCGAATAAACGGAATCGTTGACTCAGAGTCGGGAAATTGGACAATCAGTCAACAATCGAGTCCGGAGGGAACCGAAGTTTCGAACCCCGACCTGACCCAACCCATAAAGGTTATCACGGAATCGTAGAGCGCGCGGCAAGGCCAATCAAGGCAGACCCTATCAGAGCCCAACCGCATAACACTGTTGAGCAAGTCTACCCGATCGTAGCAACACGCTCGACTCACGTACGAGGAAAATCCGCCATCAGTCGGCCATCGGTACTGCAGACCTACAGAACCTGATGAACTTCGGGCGGTGGTCCGTTAGGCTCGCCCGTGAAGATGTGTTGAGTATCAACTTGATCTCTGTCTCTCCTGATCACTAGTCTCTTGATCTTTACTTTTTGCGTGGTCATGCTCACGTGCCTACTGGACGGATCGCTGTTTGGTGGTTTATGGTGAGTCCGTTACATTTCGAGTATACTACCTGATTGTTTATAGGGAGCTGAAGAGCAAGTTTTCTCGACGTAGATCACTCTCTGACTCGGATACCCTCCCGCGCCACCATAATATCTGCTGATCTCGCTTAACTGAATGTATGCTGTTTTCGCGAAGTGCCGTTTTTTTATTTGTGTTATGTCTAGGTGCACTCTCACTCAATGTCTCTTCCAGAACATTCCTTCCCTCCGTGCAGTGTAGATCTATCGCTTTTGCTTCCGTTCCGCTGTGTGACCCACGGCGAGAGCGCCGATCTATTCCAGCATGTCCTATAGATTGCTGAATGCTTAAATCCCTATACTTTGTGTCTAGCCACTCTGGTCCTCGCGCAAGCTGCTAAGTTTTTAACTTGCCTCAGCAATATCGGTGCCAACCACCCTATCTACAGGGCTCCATATAACATCTTTTCGCGTTTATATTTCTTATTGACAATTCCCGTGCAGTGTTGCTTGGTTTTTTTTTTTGCTTTTTGTGTTGCTTGCTTGTCGCTGACCTTAATACAGAGCTCAAATCGGTGTCCCGTTCTCATCGTATTCCTATATTCTCTCCCTTGTTTATCGCCTTTTTTGCAGTGCGCACGTTACTAAGGTTTCATGTACACTCTCAAGAAAATCACAAGTGCTCTTAAACACATTCGTAAACACGCCCCTCTACAGGCGTCTTCTTCGAGACGATAGGTCCCTACCGAAATATGGCGCCTCGATCGACGTCTTGCAGACGCCCCGGAAATTGAAGCAGCCAATCAAGCCGCAGCATCCATGGCTTCGATTCCTCTTCGCCGACACAGTCCATCCGGTCCGTCTACGGGACATTCCAGGCTGTGAACGCCAGAGTCCCAACATGGATGGCAGAGACGGCGGATCGCACTAGCACTTGTCAAGACAGCCCTCAGCGTTCGACCGCCCCGAGAGATTACCTAAAATTTGCAATTAATGATCTGCTCCCCTCTAAATAGCAGAGAGCTTTTGGCGGCCAATAATGCGCTGGGCACAGACTGCACTATATACCCACACCTCCTCATTATTCTTGTGGAAGAACGCCAACTGATAGTTTACAGATATGCCGCGCCACTAGCTCCAACACAAACTAACACCCCCCCGCTCGGCCCTCCATGCAAATCCGCCAACGATGACAGGATGTATTCAAGAGAGAATTATATGACAATAATTGTATATCCTGTATATGTTGTAACAAGTGCCTCATAATAATTGTTATTGAAAAAAAGAACAAAACAACAACAAAAACAACCAATATAACACAAAAAAAAGCAAAAAATAATTATTCATTCGCCCTCGATAACTTTGTTGCCTTGTGCTCTTAGCTGCCAATATATTCTCCTTGTCACCCAAAAAAGACCATATGGTTATAACGCTCCTGCCCTAAGTTGTTGCCCTGGCCTGTCAAGAAAGAATGAATGGGCGGGGACAACGCAGAAAGAAGAAGAGACAAAAATTAGAGTTGATACCAATAGCAAGCAACTTTTAAGTGTGTAACGCTATATGATGTATTAGGAATTAGCTGCAATGCACCGATTAGTAGAACCCTGAGGCAAAACTATCTTGGGGGGAGAAATGTAGTGAATTTGATTATTTGTTTAATTAATTATTATTATTATACACTTATGTTGGTCATTTTTATTTATTTTTTCATTCATTTAGTGTTAAGTTAATTATCATATAATTTCATGTCTCTATGTATTATATCCCATAAATTATTAAAGGAGAGGTATATAAGGAAATTAAGATGAAGTGAACCTCTGAAAGTTTAGTAAGTGACTGATGAGCCACTGAATATAATACAGTATTAACAGGGAAGCGCTGAGGGAGCGAGCCAAAATATAAAGTAAAGAAAATGAGAAGCCGTTCAGAGAACGAAGATGAGATAGGATATACAAGTTCACATCCACCTATTGGGTAAGTGATTGTGATTGCTAGGTGGACGCGCGTATTGTAGGAGTTAGTAGTTTAAGATAATATAGAAAGACTAAAGATAGTTTCTTGCTGTTGCAGGTGGAAACCAAATAGACAAGAACTCTACTTAATTAACTGATCCCGCGAGAATAATCTTTAAACATATAAATCCAAGAAAAGTAAGAAGATACAAAATTAAACCAACATCCAAAAATACATTAAGCGAACGCTCACACAATACAAACTATCCTATAGAAAAGTCGATTTAACATCAGAGGAAAAGATACAAATATAAAATTAGGGAGAGCTGTCTTCTTAAAAAAAATTAATGATGTAAAGGAAAAAAGCTATCAAGCAGAACGAAGAACTTTTCCAAAATAACGGGTAAATAAAATAAAGCAACGAAAGAGTAGCGAATGAACATAAAAAGAGCGCATAAGAGCGATTCCAGACAGAGATATGCTACACGTCGAAATGTACAACATTTGAAACATTTGCAATACCACACAATATGCAAACGAGTCAAAGAACAGATGTACACAACATCTAGAAACGACATTGCCATCGTTAGTCCAAGAGAATATAACCGAGAGACCAGATATCGCAGTGTGGCTCAGGTGCATCGTAAACATAGTGGTGACGTCGCAGAATGCACTGGATAAGATGATATAGTAATGGCTATAATGCAAACCAAGAGGTATATCACTGGACTCGCAACAAATAATATCCATTTAGAAATATAATTCGTATGTAATTGCTCTATTTACGTGTACGATTCTCTACCTGACAAATGCGGGCGCGTATATTGTAGAAGATTATGCCCAAGGTTGATATAAGTTCAGATTCGAAACATGAAGTAAAGATTGCCAGATAAAACCGAATAACGTCTATGGATTTCATTACTACGTCGTTGTTCACACCAGATAAATAAGAAAATACGACATAAAGGTAACGAACAAAGCCACTGCCAACCTCCGAACAAAGGCCACAACAAAAATAGAGGCTCGATTCATTTTAACGACGACCTATGACTCCGTCCTCTCGCAATAAATCAACCGGTTCCACCAGCCTATGAAAACTCAATAAATAACTAGAGTAATTGCCCCTTGCCCAAGGGAAGACATGCCACAAGACACGGATGACAGAAATACCGCGCATGGGTATGAAAATTACACTTAGAAAGTCCAGGTGAGACCGCACGGCGCCTAACGGCGACCGCTTAGGGCACTAGGGATAAAATATAGAAAAGAGAAATAAACATTCCCCGAAGTGAGTTGCCTTCATAGCAAGGGAAGAATACAGAGCTGAGCGATAGGTCGAGCGGCAAGTCGGGCCGGGAGACGACCCTAACGGTTCCCAGTTACATCGGAGAGTCGGGAAGGACGGGAAAGTAGGAAAAATCCACGTAGCGCTTCACTCCACTGATTTAAGGGATTAAAGTTAGGGAAACGGGAAGAGGAACGGGACTAGGAAACCTAACGTCCAGTTTTCAAGGAAATCGGGCGGCCGAAAAATCCACCGAGGAGTGCATATTCACTTCGACTGTAAAGAGAGAGTCGAAAAAAGAAAAGTAGTACAGAGAGATGGACGGAAAAAAGTAAAGAAGGCGGGAGACAGGTTCCATCTGTTAAGCTGTCCAGGGTCGGTGTCAAACGGGAGCATAGTCACCGACCGGACCCATAACGAACATTAGATAACAACGGCTCAGCTATATACAGATTCTAGTAACACCTAAGTGATTAGCTGTAAGCGAGTGAGACTAGAGAGTATCACGATTGGAAGCTTGACACCATTAACGAAATTAAACGGGAGGCTTAGAAACCCTCAGCCTCGCTATCCGCGACAGCTGCGAAGGTTGCTTTGTCGGTGCGTCGTCAGCAATACTATATATATATTATAAAATAATATAGATATAATATATATAAAAAAAATAATTTATGAATATATTATAGTTTGCAAAAAATGAATATACTAAAGAAATTTAACTATATGATACCTTATAAACAAATTACTATATAAAATATTATAATATAAAAAATAATATATACTATATATATAATATAAAATCATGATATTCTAATAGATATTTCTGATTATTCTTTTAAATGAAAAAAATCAAATTAAAAATATATATAATTTTATATAGGAAAAAATGAGTCGAAATTTAGGTCTGATTGTGCAAAAGATTGAAATTTGACCACTTAAATTACATTACGAAGGCAGTGAGCCGCCACTGAATATAATAATTGTATATATATATATATATTATAATATTATAATAAAAATATTAAATATTACATAAAAATAATAATAAATTATATATTTATATATAAAAATATATAATATAAAAATAATATAATATACATATAAAATATATAGATATATAGAGAAGCCCGCAGCCAGGGAGGTATTTGATTCTAAAAATTACTCAAAAACCCAAAACCCCGCCCAACAACCAAGGATGATTATTCGACTACTGATTGTGGGAATCTTGGCAACCAGCTCCTTTGAAAGACTTAGATTATCTACATCTGAAGCAATCCCGCCACACCCAACCAACAAAATATAAACCCTCATGATACCCACCTGCCTCAGAGGGGACCTATCTGCACCCTCCACACACCGACACCCCAACCCGCACAAAGCTCGCTAATATCGCAATGCACCCCACTCTCTGTGACAATGTCACAACACTTGCATTAGTCATTTGCACATATGTAATCTTTCAACCTTCCATCTATTTACCCCTAATATTTTAGGAAAATTTTGCCGTCTTTTTCAATCCACCTTTATCACAGTTTCTAAAAAAAAAAAAAAATTTTTTTTTTTTTTTCTTTGAATTCCCACCCATAAGTCCTTAAAATCTATCTTGATACTAAGGTATGCCCTCCGCACTCTCTTATACAGAAAAATCAAGCCTTGACTATCCAGGCGCAACCCAAATGTGCCTCTATCTCGGCATGAGTATTAGGTCAGGTTAATCAACCCCACAGCATATCCCATCCCCACAGATGACTCAAAATGGTAGACCCGGACACCAGTTGAACGAGAAACCCAAGAGTCATTTACAGTCCCTCACCTCTGACTCGAGCGCCCCAAAACAAATCTGCTCCAAGGGAACACTGCAGCCCCTCTGACGTGCCACTAATAAACCACTGGGGAAGGAGCTGTTCTCTCCGCACCCTCATACATACCCTGTGTGACAACACTTATAACTCAGGCTTTACGTGAAGATACAAAGTTTTAAGGTGCTGTGTGGTACGCGGGTGGGTCACTGATGTGGAGTTCTGGGAGAGGATCTTCTGAGCGTCCACATCCACAGGCACACAACCCCTCAACAGGAAACGATATAGAAATCCGAAATGGATTGGGCTCGATCCTGCGCTCCTGGACTGTGCAGCGCTCGCTCGCTGGAGTATGAAAAACGAAATTACCCGTCCACCCCCCCCCACTTATATAGGACTATCACACGCCTTTCAAGTCCATATGCGTTTATACGGTTAGCTCCATGTACTCATAATGGTATTTATTGTATTATGCTGTTCATTAAAGGAGTACGAAGATTTGTGGGTAAAAAATTTTTTATGGATAAACAATAACCTTTAATAATAGAAGTAATAAACGTTACCATAACTGTGCATACGTTATACAAATACAAATATACCCATCTGTCAGGAACACCAGTACACATGACCTCTAACCATCAAGTACATGGACCTGTAAAGTAACTACTCTAAGACCTATATAAGAACTAGTAACACTAATGCTTTGCTTCCTTCTTTCTATACCACCTGAGAGAAGGCTTCAGAGACAAAATTTCATACACAACATCGACCCCTCGACCAAGAGAGCCGAGAACAGAACAAACTCACAGACCAAGATACCCGCGACCAGAAACATATCACTCAGGCGCATCATTATGAGCTCTAATACGGTTCGGGGGAATCCACTGCAAAAGGGTACCACCCGTAAAGTCATATTACTCTATGTCGTGTTACGTATCTCAGAGTAGATGACATAGCGATACCCCTCCAGAGGAATGTCGAAGCAGACAAGTTCATATCAAATTATAGAAAATGGACAACAACGTAGCGAGAACAATCAGCGCTCGTCGCGAAGCATAACATAAAACTGAGCACGAGAACTCATTACCCACTCAGTAAGTAGCCAGCACGTGAAAAAGTCCTATGAAGTTGAAGACCCTCCAGAGTCCACATTGATGTTAAGGAAATATAGAAAGTTATTGCACAATCAATTTATTGACACCTATAACACCCTCAAAGGTGAACAAACCCTTGATTAACTACAATACAAGCTACTAACCCATCATTCAATTACAATAAAAAATATAATACAGCAATATGAAGAAAAACATCCTCATACGTAAAAGGTTGTTTAACATCAAAACTCATTTGAAACACGGCGTCAGAAAACTGTTTGCAGTTAGTATCCGAACCTAGATTCCGGAAATTTTTTTTAGCGGTTTCGAGTTTGACCAAATTATGTGTATAAATGGGTCTAAAAAAAAAAAAAAAATAAAAAATAAAGCATCAAGTTGGTGCGACAAAAAGAACTCATAGAAGCGAGTTGAAAGAGCGAGAGTCAAGCAGTCCTGTGCCTACCCGCACATCAAGTGCTCAGACAAAGTCGTATCAAAACAAACATACAACGGGAATGATATCTACCAAAGCATTATTAATTATATAGTGACGGATCAACTCTCTTGAAGCACTCATTGAGAACAACAACTCTCTACGACTGGCGCGAGCGCTATATCAATCGGATGAACGCTCGCGCACACACATATCTTCGATACTCCCATAATCTCCTCGTCTTACACATACAGAAGACACATATACAACAGCTATAAAGTACAAATTATAATTTCTTTACGTTTGTTTAAATTAGAATTTTTTTTATTGTATGAATCAATCAGTAAATGATATTAGCAAATAGAGTATGTGAAAAAATAAATGAAGTTTTGAAACTATACAACAAAGGTTATGCAGATAAAAACCAAGGTTAACTAAATGTAAATATGAGTTAATATTAATAGATATATAATAGATATTAAATATATATAGATATAAATATTTATATAATAATATATATATATAATTATTTTAATCACAGTAATTATAATTAGCGTGAAAAAGTAGAATATTTCATTATTTTGATTATGTATACCTTACAACACTGCAAATATTAATATATAATGATATTATAATAAATAAATAAATAAGATATATAAATAATATAGTTAATAATAAATATATAAATTATAATATAAGTATATATATAAAGATATATATATAATTCATAATAGCATAATACTCTAATAGACTATATATATATAATATAGTAGAATGGGGCAAAAGCGGCCAATACTAAACATACAATTTAATAAAACTGAGTCACTGCACCAACAAAACTAGGAAAAGCGTAATATGCATTAAAAAAGATTATACTAAAAACTATAGTATATAACCTTAAAGTAAAAATACAAACAAATAAATAAACAAATACTGATGAACATAAACCCACACACCTATCCACACAATCACACTCATAAACATAAATAACCTGCCCCCCCCTACGTCACTCTATCACCTCACCCCCCTACTATAAATAATATGTGATATACCAAATATAAGCAAGAATAAAAGAAATAAAAATATAATATATTGATATTGGATTGGAAAAAGTAAATAAAAACTTTGAAATACGAAAGTTTTAAAACAAACAAATCACAATTCTAAAGGCTTGAAAAAATGAATTTTCTTGATATTCTTGAAAGCTTGACGTGTCAAGATTAGGGTTTTCAAGGTCGGGTAGACAAAATTTAAGGTCTGGAAGACCTACATTCAGAGGATTTTGAAGGAGCCTGAACTCATAAGGGTTTTAATGCCACAGAAGTTCGCGGCGGCCCCCCTCTCGCAGCCCCCCCCCCCAAAGGGAATTTTTTAAATATTTTTTTAGGTACCCTAAGCAAGGGATTTAAATAATCAACAAGAATAAAAAAAAGAACTGAAACTTATGAGAGGAGCTAACTACCTTATGCATGCAGTTTGGGAAACATCAAATGATTGTAGCCCGTATAACTCTGAAGGTGCTTAAGGCGTTTTCGATTTTGCACTTTTGCTAAAGAAATTTAGCTTGAAAGTGCAAACATATTTTTTTTATTAGCCAGATGTAATTATAATGTGTTTAAATAATAATAATGGATTTAAATGTGTGATTTCCTAACAAAGCTATTGTCAGAATAAAGTGGAGCAAAAGGTCAGGAAAAAGTTTCTGGTACGAACTCACCAAAAAAAAAAAACTTCCAAATTTTGCGAAATTGTGGACATGCGGAGTATTGAATAAAAGAAAAGGTTATGAGCAGAGAGAAGATGTAGGGACCAGTTAAAGAGGAATGACTGAAAATTCGTATTCCGCCCACTTTTAAAATCCTTATTTTTGGGCAAATGTTCGAGAAATTCAGGGGCAAGTTAAGCGGACTTACCCAAAACCCAAGGTTTGTTGTTTTTCAAAACCCTTAAATTTTTTAAAAAAACCAAATCTAGACAAAATTATACTAGGGGGGCATTTATTAGGTTGTTGTTATTGTACAAAAAAAAAAAATTAGACAAAAAAGAAAATGAAGAAAATTTAATGATCAGTATTTTGAGATCTTTAGATAAATTTTGTGATATATAGTATTATAAATAATATATATTGAGATTATTTTATTTTATAGTATATGATAATATATATATATATATTATAGAGATTTATATATAGATATAGTATATAATTAAATATATTTAAAATTTATACAATAATATAATTACATAGCTAATTGTTAGAGCAAACATGTCACTCGCAAGAGAAAAGAATTTTATGTTGATATTATGATATATTTTATATTAATATATGGGCATATTATGGAATTGTATCAGGAGCAGAGACTTGAAGAAGAGACAAGCAAAAATTGATGACAATTTTTTGCAAATCAGATAAATTCCTGCGAAGTAACATTTTAGGAAAAAATCGAAAATTTACATTTTGGGAAATCGGTCGCAACATAACAAGCAGTACGGAGGAGAGAAAAATGAAAAAACAAAATGAAAAAAAAAAAAAAGAAAAAGAGAGAAAAAAAAAAAAAAAAAGAGAAAAAAAAAAAAAAAAAAACCAGCGGAAAAAACTGGAAATAGCATTAAACAGCCGGGAGAAAAAGGGAATAACCATTTTTTGGAAAATTCCTTGTTTAAAAAAAATTTTTAGCTTTAAAAAAAAAGGTTAAGACAACAAAAAAAAAAATATAAATAAAAAATAAAAATTAAATTGAGACAAAAGTGTAGCAGAGGAAGGCGAGGGCTAGAGGGGAGGCAACATTGTATATCATATAAGGATTATATAATATATATATTTAAATATATTAAAATAGTATATAATATATATAGCATTATTCTTTATATTAGCTAAATTAAATAATATAACTTATTGCTTGGGATTATTTATTCTTTGTTTAAAGGTGACATGGAGAAACCTAGTTTTAAGATGGCGGAGGAGATGACCTTGATAAACACAATGGGACGTTTTTCCATACCCCGTAGGGGAGGGGTGGAGGGGAAACCAACCGCGACAACCCCCCCCAAATACGCAAAGAGCGGGGGAATTCCGGGGAAGGGGACCCCTTCCCCCGGAGGGGGGGAATTTAGTTCCTACCCCGTAGTTTTCCCCTGAAAGGTCAGGGAGGGGGACCCCCAGACTTTTTCCTGCCATTCGTGGCGGGAGAGAGGAGTATACCAATGGGGTTATTCCTTTAAAGTAAAAAGAAAAAAAAAAAAGCAAAGCAAAAAAAATATAAAAATAAATGAAAAGAGTAAATATTTAGTTCATATTAGAATTAAAGATAGTTTGCACATTTTTTTTTATGTATTTTTTTTTTTTGTTTTTTTTGAAAGCTAGTTTTTCCGGAGGCACTTTGAAAAAATTTGAGGGGGGACCGACAAGCATTCCAAAGAACACAATGTAATTCCTTTCCTGAGTAGATATGTGTAAGACTTTTGAGAATAGATATTCTTGAGATAAGTTTAGTAACCTAAAGAAATTATGAAGGTGTTAAATAAGAGGAGTTAAAAACATAGAGTTTAAAAATGTAATATAGTATTATTAGAGTATATAGATAATAAGAATAATATATATAGAGAGAAGTAGAGTTGTGAGAAAAAGATTTATGTGTTAATAGGATAGAGTTATCTACTTAATATTTATTAATATATTATATAATAATATAAAGATAAAGTAAGAATGATGAGTCAGAAATATCCTCAATATTATTTACTATAAGAAACTTTATACCTACCTATTATCAACCCATATTAATAATGTGGTAAGAATTAGATTAATGATAAATTTTGATTATTGATTATAATATTTTGTAAATATTACCGCATAATGATTATAAATGGTATAATTTGGGTTTCATTTATATTAAATATAAGTTAAACCCATTAGGTGATACCATACATTAAAATAATATAACTAAACTTATCTATATTATATATATAATCCATTAGTAAGGTCATATATAATAATCATATAATTAAATAATTTAAGTATTAATAATATAGATTAATAATAATATAGACCGCATTATGTACATCCCTCTAGAAATATTTGTTTTCCTACAGTATTCAAATTCATCTATATTAATTATTAAATTAACAAATAAGAATATAATAATAATTTTACTAAAGATAAGTCACGTACATTATTATATAATGGCTTACTAGGTACCTATCTATTAAGACTAATGTCCCCAGTTTTCAATAAAACCTTTCATAAAAATAATAATATTAAATTAAAAGTAATTAATTATTTAAATATAATAGAATAATAAGTACAGGGGTTTCATATCCCATACGGTTGAACATGGACATTAAGCGTAAGAACGTCTTCCGTTTGATAAAACATTAATGTAATATTACTATATTAAAGGACAATATTAACGTATCCCTTTAACGTTATGATGATGAGGTCACTATATTTTTATATATATGAACTGTCACTCAAAACCAATTATAAAATATAATAATTAAGCAGTGTTAACCGCATTGGTTTACTCACTTATCTATTATGGAATTTTAATCTCTCTCAGTATATGAAACATCACAGTGCAATAATATATATAAATAAGATTAAATACTTTATAAAGAAGGTCTTAGAAATGTGTATATATATAAGTATATAAATACACAGCACCTTTACTTGCAAATATTATCCTATGTTCCGATCATCTCTAAATAATATAATTAGATAAATTAAATATAAATTTTAATATTATAAATTAATTTAAATTAAGAACTACATTAGAATCCTATCTAGAATATGTAACTCTAGTAAACATCAAAATAAATAAGTTAATTAATATATTATACTATTTTAAATTTTACTTGCAGTGCTTAATTATTATCTACTGATATATTAAAATTATATTTTATAATTGGTCATATTAATTTAGGTAACTATTCTCAATATAATCACAATAATATAAATATTAAATATATTGAGAACAAAACAACACTTATCTTCTTAATTGATGTCCCTGATACATAACTCATTATTTATTAAAATATATTATAGATTATAGAGTAATAATAAAATTTAAATAAAATGAATATAAATAATAATGTATAAATCAATATTATATATATGATGAATTTGTGTATTATAATATTATTATTAAATTAATAGAATAATTGCCAATATTGCATTTTTATGTTTAGTACATGTCCCAGTCAATAAATAACAAAAAAAAAAATTAATAAATAAGTAAAATAAGTAATTCAGTAGAATCCAACATACTAATAGGCCTAATCTTAGACTTATGTCCCTAAGTTTAAAAATCACCTTAATAATTATAATAATTATTAAAGTAAATTAAATTTGTATATTATTATTTAATAATAATTATATTTAATGTGATTTGACTGGGACTATGTTTCATCCCATTCTATAGTTCAAAAATTTTTCTCGCCCATTTGCGCGCTTACTTTCGCAAATTCAAATTCATATTTTCCATTTCCAATCAAATAACTTATTTCATCGTTTTATGAAGTGGCAATAAATTTAATTGTATTATTGGGTGGACAGTGTGGTTGAGACTAGGCTAGCTATGATTTCCTCACGACCAAGGGAGCCTAGACTCCGCCTTTGTTAATTACTCTCATTGAAATAATATCCTTCAGTTCCTGAATTTTGGGTTATAACCATTATTGTTGGCTGAATGAGACTTTTGAGAAGGACGGACCATTGTGATACGGGAGGGAAAGGTTTTCATTCCCAAGTGAGAGTTTGTTTGTAGTTTAAAGGGGTAATATTTCCAGTGCCGGTCAAATCGTGACTTCGGCTCGTAACTCTATGAGGATGAATACCCTCCCTAAAGTAGCTAGTTCGGGAATTAAACTAGGAGCTGGGAGTTAATGTAAGTTTATTCTTTTTATATCAAATATTAGCCTATTCTTATTTCCATGGTTGAGATTATATTTATCATGGAGCGCCAGCATCTAAGTCTACACCCGCGCGGACCCAATCTCGTAAGAGGGGAAGCCTCAGAAATGGGGCGGGAACTCTTCTTTCAATATAATTAAATTATTTATAAAAAATAACATGGCTTAACAAAAAAAAGCTTGTGCAAGGCTGAACGACATCTGAAGAAGGGAGCCCATTAGCCGCCTTCTGTACTATGTATGGGTACCTGTCTCATCCCAATGCATTAGTACTCATAAGATGAGAGGCTTGACTGGGTGAGCGGATATCCTCTTAGTAGGGATCCCCAGTATGTGATTAAACTATAATAAAATAATACATACATTCTTTTAATGTTTCCACCTTCACTCATTTTACCTTACTGTGCGACCTGTGAGAGAAGGACTTGTTTTCAGGCTTTGCTTTCGATGTTCTTTTTCTCAATAGGAACACACAATCAAACATCTTGCATTAAGTATGGTCATTTTTCGCTTACTGTGGAGTACTGTTATTATTAATGTATGGAATGACTTTGGAGTTTTCTAGAGAGAGCTCTATGCTGGCTTCTGTTGAAATAGGTGTAATATTTGCATTGGTTTGTATACTTGTGTTGAGAGCTCATGGTCTAAAGTGAGACTATAGTGAGGCCATTTTTGCGCGTCACAGCGCGCAGCCGAGCGCAGAGGGTAGCGGACATTCTGAGGAGTGAGTAGAAGGTATGATTGGTGCTGCCGAGTTTTATATGTTTGTGAGGAGGATTGACGTGAAGACATTTTCAAGAGAGGGGGAAGGGTCAATACTCGCACGACATTACTGTAATATGATAACTAATATTTTTCTGAATAATATATTAATGAGAAGCTTATATATTTGCATTTAACCTATCTCTAGATATGTCTCACCAGTCAACCCATATATAAATAGAAATTTAAATAAAAAAATTGTATTAATTATAATAATTATAATAAGGTCTCAGTTTTTATAGGTATATAGTATTTAAGCAGTTTTTCAAAATACCATAAAATAAAAATTAATAAATTAAGTAATAAGCACACAACTGGCCCCTCTTATAGAAATAATAGGTCCCTTGATCACCCTAATAATATAAATAATTAAAAATATGAATAAAGATATAAAGCGTTGAATACAACAACAAATCTTCATCTAGATATATAGTCCCGTCAATAGGAGATTACAACAATAAATTTATATATTATAAATATATATATATATTAATATTATATTAATAATTTAAATATAATTATTATATAAATAATACAAAATAAATTAAAGAAGCCGCTATTATATTTTAGACCGCTCCTTTATATTACTAAGTGTTAAATGTCCCAGTCAACTATATAATGATTATAAATTAAGATGAAATATTTATAACTTATATAAGAAGCCGCATATGGTTCACGTTTTATAAGGAATATTTTATCTACCAAGTCTGGAGACTAAATAAAATAGATTAAATTATTATAAGATTATATAATATATTATATATATATTAATAGTTATACCGCAATTGGCCCCTCTATATTTATTAAGAATTACACCAGTCAAATTCATTACATATTAGATATAATATAATAATATCTCAAAATTTAAAAAAATATTGTTAAATGTAAATTTATATTAAATACTTAAGAAGCCGCATGGCGTACTTAATATACTATAGGTGAGTACTTATTATGTCCCAATGGTATTCAAAAACCTATATTAAAAAAAAGTAATAATTAATAATTAAATATAATAATAATTAATTAAATTGAATAGCTACTAGAGACAATTTGATCCCTCTCACTACTTATAGATTAATGTCCCTCAACTCTAAACTTCTTATAAGAAATAGATTACATATATCGAAAATTGTTATTGATAACTGAGAAATGAGATACAGTATCTATGAAAACATACAGAATTACATGCTGAAAAACTCATTTAGAACATCCAGTAACAATTTAAAAATTATCTATTATGCATATAAATAGCAAAAGATTATATGTAAGATTACACCTTAAATACAATTATACCATTATATACTAGTCGCCGTAATGGACCAGCTATCCAAATATTTATGTTCTATAAATTATATATAATAAAGAAATTTATTAAGTATTTGATTTGAGTTAAAGAAGCGATTTGTTTATTTAAACCATATTCTAGTACAATACTTCTTAACGCCATTAATTTCATAATTTAATTCACTCATAAGCATCAAAAATCTACTTCCCTCTTATCCTTCGAGTTGCTTATTATAGGTATTAGGCTCTACTCTTTTTATAGACATATCTATGTCTTTATTTAATAAGGGTGCTAAAATTGATTAGCTAATATTGTTAGACCAATAATAATTTACAATAATATTTACTTCTCTACTAAATACGTATAATCCTCATATTTATCTCTTCAATCAACTGGCAATTATAATTCTCCGAATACATAAATTCCAAATTAAAGCAAATTCTTCTTCTTATCTTCGAACATCAAATTATATTATTTGATAAAACTTATCTAAATTAATAGATATTATATTAATTTAGTTTATATTATATTTATATATTAGTTTATTATATTAAATTTGTTATTATTCATACTATCACTTACAAAAAAATCAATTAACACTCTAACATAAGTATAAAATATAGAGTATAAAAAAAAAATATCACTTTCACAGACGAGTGAAAATATCAAAAAAAAGCCTTCCCAAACACCAAATCATGTAAAAAATCCCCCAACCAAAAACCCCTACAGGAAAGGGATACAAGGAATTCAGTGTAAAAATTATAAATAAACTAACCCCACCAGAAATAATTGGCTGGAGGCCTTTGTTTTTATATTTTGTGCCGTCCACCGTTCGTAAAAATTTATCGATAAAAAGGAAAAACATTAACCATTAGTAATATATAATAGAGATCGGAGGTGGATATGTATTGTGCGATTGTCATTTTTTAGTTTATGTCGTTTTTGTTTTCTGATTCGAGACCAAGTCCCATTCGTCTCCCTTATAGTGAAATAAAAAAGTCTTTTCCGAAATAAAAGACATGAGGGATGAAAATAAGGGATAGTGGGCGTTACAAACCTCATCTAACGAATTTTACACGTATGGGCGTCTTCGATACAGATATAAGTTACACATAAAAATAAATAAAAAACCCACTTCTCTACTTTTGTGTTAAGAAAACTACTTTGATATAACACAAGACACACTAGTTGGATGGGTCTGGAGTAGCAGGCCACTACACAAAATGACACAACTGATACGCTCCTAATCCACGAAGAGCAATTGCGCTATAAAATCGCCTATCCATTGATCCGCCGGCGAAAAGACAATCGATAGAACAAAGAGTGGACTTTTACTGCTTTATATAGCACACGTTGCGCTGAAAGTAAAACCGATAAAATCTTATAACGAGGATATCTTGTTGTTAGTAGCTTTAACGAGATACTCAACATCACTCCCTCAAAATTCACTACGGCCACGAATTCTTTAGGTAGCGTTACAAAAACACAACTTGTGGGATTGTTAGACACTACCTCAACAAGTTGTAAAACACAATCTCGAGTTTTCGCGAGGATAAAAGAATGTACGCTATGTGCTGTTTCTTATCCTGTCTTATCGAGCCTACACACCATAACACTCTAATGTAATGTTCTAGCCCATATGACAGGTTTCTTTTAAAGGGCTATAGGTCCCCCCACGTCGAGCACCAAACGTGCCGACCAAAACGGAGGGCGGGCGACTGGGCATGTGTTGGCCCGAAAACACATCCATTTTTGGAAAAAACGTCGGGACGATTTTGGGGGGGCCAAAAGGTGCTCTTTAACGGACGAGTGCGCGAAGGGTGTGCTGCTTCTGTGCGCCAACCTCCTCCTGTGGACATCGTGAATCTAGCTCTTGTGGTTGGTATGGACCGAGCCCCAAACCGAACGGGAGAGTGTTCCGCCCAATTTGCAATGGTGTTTAGGTGCCCCCCGCCGTTTAAGTACTGCTTGCTGTCGGTTATCCCGGTCCTTTCAGTGAGCATCTTCTTATTTGCTGGGGGTCCTACGAGGTTGGGGAAAACATCTTCGGTATGGATAGGGCCAAACTTCTACAAGGCCGTTAAGGTATTTTTCAACAGAATGATTCCTCGAATCCAATATGCATCGTCTGACCAGAAAATCAACGTTATTAACCAACCCAAAAACAATTTGTTCTGTATACATCAATACTTATGATCCCTCCTTTACCATTGGCATTGTGAAACCAATTGCAAGAAGTGAAGAGGACACCCAAGCAAACCCAATAAAGTCCAGAAAGATGTTGGTGCGACGTAACTATCTTTTAGGGGACGGTTCAAGTAAAAAAATATACTGGTTGGAAATTGGCCCTTCACGACCAGATTCCACATTGCCGCCGAACATTCTCCAATCTAAAAATTCGAATACAAAAATCCCATTTGTAGAGTATAAATTCTGGATATAAATTCACTACGTCTGTCAGAACATTCCTCTCGACCGGCTGCATATCTTCCACGAGGGGGGAGAGAATGGAGAGACCCTCACTTTTAATCCCGGAGAGCCCTACGTATCATGCGAGGGAGCGCCACATGGGCAACGACCAAGAACCTAGTGGATCCCACAAACAATATCACTGTCGGCAGGTTGCAGATACTAGTCACCCAACTTATCGATAGCAAAACGGGTGGCGTTGCAGGAACTGGAGATGTGTGTCAGGGTCAAACATTATTTTCCATTTCCCGTGCCAGCGAAAGGGTAATACATCCAGTTATTTAGAGGCGGGGGATAGCGCATACCCTCCACCAACATATCACCAACCCCTTAAGAGAGCGCCCTCTTGTCCTGTGCGTGACCGCTGTTTTAGTGCTACTCTTAACCGCAGGCCATATTGTCCTGCCGTCTCCCGAAACCTTTTCTCTTTCGTCGTCTTCGCAAAAAAGCGGACGCTGACAATAAGTCCACCGTATGCCGCCGGTGAGCGCACAGCTGAGGAAAGTTTGAATACCGCTTAGGTCCTCAACTCCTTACTTGTTATCTCTGCATACAAAACTATTCTTGACTCACTGCTCAGCGCGCTAATGGAGAATTGTGCACTTTTCTTGGAGTTGCTATTGTCCTCAGGTTTTAGAAAGGAGGATTTCTTTTTGGTTGTGCTGTTCTGTATGAACCGTTTTAACCCTTTTCCTTCGGCTATGTCGAAACCTTTGGGTGCGTTTAAATTTGACAGTATTTACATAAAATTATATAAAAAACCCCCAATGTTATATGGAAAAAAGAGCAATAACTGTTCTTAGAAAATGTTATTGTTTTTAACGTCTTTGCTGAACGCAAAGTGAAATGTTCCACCATTAGATATATTTTAAAATCGTCTAAAAAATCGTTGATATTTGATTTAGACAAGAGGAGTATAATCACTTTATTGTTAAAATCTACTATATATTCATAAATTACCCAATGTTAAAGATTAAGGCCGGAGTACTCGACTCGTTGCAAGAGCACCTTTCAATTACTATAGGAAAAAAAATAATATATGAGTGTAGCCATAGGAAGTGAGAGTGAATTTATGTAACCTTGGTGCTTATGGAAATACCATTAAATGTATCAATTTCAATTACCTCCGTTTCGCAAAAAAAAGTTGCCGCAATTGATTTCAGATGCGAAACCGGAAAACTAAAAAAAAAAACTGTGGAATTTCGAACGCGAGTTTGCTCAAACGGGAATTTCGAATTTGTGGGAACTAAACAAAAAAAATCGGCCGGCGGGACGCCGTCTCCGGATCGCTTGAATATTAGTCTTAGTATTTGAGTGTTACTCTGAGCGTAGGGAGAATCTTTGAACAGTATATCGAGTGAATTTAAGGTTATATATATATAGTATTTATAATAATATAATATAAAATTATTAATATATATAGAGTGATGATCCGATAATAAATATATGATTGATGAGTTACTTCTTAAACAGAATCTCGAGAAATAAATTCTGAGTATGTAGTGACGCTTACGTATATTAATTTGATAATGGTAAATGGTGACTTATGTCCATTGCCTTAGGAATTGGGAATTCACAAATGTGGTGATCTACCGCGTGTGAAATTATTATATAATAGTATAGTTAATATATAGGTGCCATATCTACGTACATTTACAGGCACATGTTCAGTAGTAATAGATAATTTTTGAAAATTAAGGTTTTAAAAATTCAAAAACCCTACATCATGTTCACACAGGTCTGATAACTTCAATACCATAACTTTAATATAACATTATATATATATATATATATAATAATAATAATAAGAGGGATATATCAACCAACCATTTACTACGTTTCTGAAGAGAGATAGTGAAAAAAAAAAAAAAAAAAATAAATAAGAATTAACGGCTATTATATATTATATATATTATTAATAATATAAATATTAATATTATACAATAATAATATATATATTCTTTATTCATCTTATTACACTAATAACTAAATTATCAGTTAAAATTATATTTCTTAATACTATATATAATATATTATAATTATAAGATATTAATATATAATAATATATTAATAATTATAATAGAATAAGATTTTAAACCCCAAAATATGCCTTAAAAAAAGAGTGAATAATAGTGGGATTTACTTTATTATGAATAGGAGAAAGAAAAAATAGTTCTATGAATAATTTATTCAAAAATTATTTAAGAAATTGGAGATGTACCACATCGCTAAAGAATCATCTTAGTTAATCTTAGGTACCTCCTTCAAGCTTAACTTATTATACAAGTTATAACTTTGTTAAAATTTAAATTAAGGAATGAAATTTAAAAATTAGAAACTATAAAAAAGTGATGGGAGATATAATTGAACCAAAAAGTTTGGTTTTAAGTTTTATTTTTGTAAAAAAGAGGAGTTCATATACAAGAAAATGGTTGTTATATGGGATTCTAGATATGTAAGGTCCATTCTTATATATGTGAATACTAAAGATAGTTGTTACCACTGATTCTAGTATCTCTGCAAAAAGGACTTCAGAAGATATTTCTAGTACTTTGAAGAGAACTTGAAAGTAAACTGTTTCAAATGAGAATTATGATAGATCAGCGTTCATTATATTATAGTTGTATGAACTTTCTGATAAAGATAGGAAAATATGAAAAAAATTTTTTTATGATTTTTCTTTATAGTTAAGTTTGTTTTATATCTCCAAAAGCTGAAGATAGGCGATAGCAATAGTAGGAGAATATATTACCTTTGGAGGAAGTGAGGCGATTATTAGAGATACAGTGCAGTATTATGATTGAATCGCGTAATGAAAAAAATATGGAAAAGTTCTATATGTTGTAATAAAGCGTCCAATAAGAACCCAGAGGGTTTTACAGTTGGCCCACCCTAGAAAGCTGTCAATAATGACCAACCGCACGTATCCGCCAGTTTGCGTACAGTACACCACCGAGGATACGACAGAGAGGATGACTTTAGATCCCGTCTGTCCCCTTTGAAGCAGTTCTTGACTAACACGATGCCTTCGCTAGAAAAATTCAAGGAAAAAAGATTAGAGTAAGCTGAGTGTCCAAATGATTTAGTGATTAGTGTATAAAAAATATAATTTCCATTTCCTTTGGTTTTTAACTAGAGGTGTTCTTTGACAATGTTTCAAGGAAATCTTATTATTTGATTAGATTGTCTTTCTAGCCTGATTTCTTTAGTTTTTTGGTGAGCATTATACAATAAAATTAATAGAAAATTATAGATAAAAATGAAATTTATTTTGTTCATTCTCCCTACAAATTTATTCATACGGCGTAGATTCGCGAGTACAATTATATATCAGATTTCATTGTGGTTTGACCTGTATATCTTAGTGTATTTTAGATGTAATACGTGATGCGAGTGGTAAGCGTTACATTATAGTTATAGGCAATTTAAGTTTTTTAAAATAAATAAAAGTCCAATTTAGCTAAAAGTTGATGTTGTCCCCATTTTTTAGACATAAGGGGAATGGGCCATTTTCCCAGAAAGTAAAAGAGAGAAATGTAAAACCAGAACCACATTTTGAGATATACAGAATGAATCACCCTCGAGTCGTGGAAACAGAAATTACTACCTAAGGTATTCAATTATAAATGTTAGGGTAAGTTAGGCAGGTAAGTTATATCTTGTAATAGATGGAAGTATAATATTGTTAATGTGATATGAATAGACCATAGGTCTAATGATGAAAAAAGGGTCATCTATAATAAAAATGGAGAATAAGCAACAGTAGAAGATTAAAGTACCTCAAAAATGAGTATAATATTTAATTGTATTATGAGGGTGGAGTTTTGATTATATGATTTGAGAGATAATATTATCTAGTTATGAAAGATCTGGATACTGTTTATTAAGAAAATAATACAGAATTTAGTGCAAAAAAGTTTGTCGGTTTCCAAAACATATTCGGACAAAGAGGATTAATTTTAGGAGGGGAGGAGGGGGAAGGGAATATGATAAAGTTTTCACATAAATATAAGTAGTTCCAGTGATAGGATATTTTGGACAATGATCCAAAAGTGAAAATGCCCGAATTATTCAACATTTTGAACGATCTTTTAAATATGAATAGTAGTGTTGTTTTATCCGAGGAAAAGAACTGAGTAGTAAGTTGTCTGCCTCAAGGCGCTGTAAGGAGAAAACGTCTGTTTTTATATATGAAGGGACGAAAGGGATTGAAGGAAAAGTCAATGTTGTTTCAGAGATGTAAAAAATGCGTTCGGAAGAGAGGATAAAGAATAAGACAGGGAATACCAGGGCGTTTAGGAAAAAATAATGAACAAAACCATCAAAATTAAAGGAAGAGCATAAACTTACATTAAAGTGTATCTTTAAATAATCGTTTTTAAATGTTATTGGTAAGAATTAAATACATACCCTCATGCAAGACCCTGTGAGAGAAGAGAAATGTGAAAGAGATGGTGGGATAGAATAGTAGGAGATATTGATATTTTAAGAAATTGGGCAATCCCATTATTGAAATAATAAGTTTATGTAGTGTGAGGAATAAATAGTACAGTGTGGGAGTTGGTATGTTCGTTGTTTATGGTTTTTTGATGCCCGTATAAAAATTAACTGGTGAAGGTATTTGTATTAGGAAGTTTTAGGATTTAATCAATGTGTTGTTAAAATAGGGGAGTTTTAAAGGATGTATTTGTTTATAGTATGGCTATTGTTGGAATAAGAGTTGTTTTGTGGTGGAATATTATTAATATTTAATGGTGATTTTATTTAGTTAAAATATTATAATTTAGGTGTTAAGATTACTGGGAAACTGTAAAATGGATTCTAATTTTACTATATATATATTTAGATTTAATATTGACAAATAGTTGGAAAGCAGATATTGTGTGTAAGAAATATAAATTGGTGTAATGGTTAGATTGGTATATTATTAGGAATTTAATTTTTAAAAATAGTGGTTATCTGTTTATGTAATTTTATATTTATTTTACTTTCTCTTTGTTTAAATTACTATTGGTTTTATATATATTTTCAAGAGATTTATTTTTATTATAAGTGATAAGGTGGGGAAATATGTGTTTGTTGTTCTAAATCATTAATTCAGAGTATATGGCAGAAAATACAATTCTGTGAGTTTTGAGAATGAACAATATGGTTCCTTTTTTTCTTTGGAGCGAAGAATAGTTATGTACTGTTTTCTTTGGGAGGAAGCGTAAGAGGGGCAGTATTAGGGAAATTTTTTTGGGTGGCAACTTTTTAGGAGAAGGAGAACAAATGGGTGTTGGATATTTTGTTAAGTTTAATTTAAGAACCTATTTTAACAGTTAGATGGAGCCAAAAACCAACCACCTCCCTTCCTTGTAACGAAAAAAATAGACTTATTGTAGAAAGATATGGAGTATAGGAATTATGACATACACTTATCCTATATATTAATTAATTTATTAGCGGTAATATTATATATATATAAATAATATTATATTTAACATTATAATATTATAATTTAATGATATTGGTTTTACTGTATATTTATATAATTATGAATGATGTATTATGTACTGAATTTAATCTGATATAAACCAGAGAGATTTATATATGATAGTTATGATTTATTAAAGGTTATATAAGATAGAGATTTGGATAACTAAAGTATATAATTATTGTGATTATTATATATATTATATTATAATATGTTAAAAGGATATAGTATTAATTGTATGTAGAGGCATAGAAAGTAAACGTGTATAATATTTAAAAGAGTTAAGGTTTTATTAGGTTAGTGTGGTGAATGATATTGTAGGTAAACCATTTCGTCCCAGTGTTAAATTAATTTTAGTTATTGCCTAAGTTAGTTAGAAATGTTTTTCCCCTTTTTTATGCTTAAAATTGCTACCCAAGGGGGGTGGAAGTACGTGCTCTTTACTTTTTTTCCCTGTGAATCAAGTTGTTAACTGTGTATACTAAGATCACCCTAAATATTTTAAGTTATTATATATATATATAATGTTAGTAAGATATTATATTATAATATATAATGATGAAATTGGAATATATAACTTAATGATGAAGATAATATATACAGTGATAGAGTATATGAATTATAAGTTATAATGAGGAAAAAGTTTCTATATATTAGTGAATAATGGCTATTATTATAAGGAAGGTGGCTTGGTGCTATAATAATAAATAATATCGTTGATACATATGATACTAATTTGAAATTTTAACAATATAGTTTAATGGTAATTAATGTAGTAATATATTTAATATAATATTATAAATTATATATTAATAATATATTAAATGTATCTCAACAAAATTAATTTAATAATATTAATATAGATTATAAATATATATATAATATAAATATTATATTATTAGTTGATGGGGGGATTGATTTCCAAAAAATTCCAAAGGCGATGGCCGATTTCCCAGTTGTTACCGGATACCAGGTTCCAAAAGGTTCCTAGAGGTGCCCTTTCCCTCGACTACCTCGATGATGCGATCCGATTCGTTAAAATTTCGATTCTATAGTATTAGTTATATCTCATGTTATTAATGTATGTATTATATATAAATATATAAATAAATTATATAGATTATCTAGTTAGTTACATGTTTTTTTAATTATTTAATGAGGATTCTTTTAAGAATAAATAAGTATTATATTAGATCTATAAATAATTTCGGCAATTTATCGAAGAAGTGGTAAACAAATTCCGTTTTCGGGAGTATATTATGTATGAGCTAATAACAGGTATATAGTAAGAAGAATTTGATTAATAAAATGAGGAATTAACTTTTTAGAGAGTTGTTAAAGTGTAGTTATGGTGTGAAGAAAGGTATATATGAGAAAGAACGAAATAAATTATGAAAAAATATATAAATTGTAGAAAAATACTCGATTTCTGTTGAAGAATTTTTGAATTGTTCAAGAAAGCCAGAGGTGCTTCGGGCGTGGTCAGGAAGGACAATAATAATTATTAATTCAGGATGGTGAATCTATAAAGCCAGTAGATATTATTATTAGTGGCGAAGTAATATAGTTAAGAATTTTTGGGAAATAAATTACCGAACAGTAAAATGACTGATGATGATGACCGTTCCAGAAACATATAAATTATTAGTAATTGATGTCGTTCTAATAGTAAACGATTAATTGTAATTAGATGCGTGGGAAGGCAAATTCCTTTTATTGAGGTTTGAAGGTATACCTAATAGAAAGAGACACAAATAACTTTATTTACCTGACATTAGAATCAAGAGACACAAATAGGGTATTCACATTTTACTTCCAAAAAGAAACTATATTTCTTTGTTGTTTAACAGTAAAAAGACTTAAGGAGGAAAAATGGACTTAGGGATAGATATCCGTGCGCCACAAGAATTGCCCGCAGCCATGTCGGCCAGGAGTTGTCGACTTTCCTCGGTTATGAGACACCCGTGGTGACAAGGCGAGCTACGACACCCCTCTCCACCTCCGTAGTGAAGTGTCGGCCCGAACCCCCGAGCTCTTCCTGTTTCCCTCTATGAGAGTCTTTCTCGGAGGTTCCTTGTGTGGATTTCTCTGAGCCCACATGTTCTCCGGATGGGAGTGATTTCATCAACTAATTAACGATTTTCCCCCCCCTCTGTTTTCCCGTCGGCTTTTCGGATACCCCTAGAAAAGGGGCGGTAGGGCTGGCTTTCTTTTCGACTTATATCATGTTCTTCATATACGTGGCGTGATATCTATTTCAGAGGATCCTTCGTCACGACAAGCATATATCTTCCATATGAAAAAATATAGAAAGAAAAAAAAAAAATAAAAAAAGAAAAAAGAAAATAAAAGAGTAAAGAAAAAGAAAAAAAAGAAAAAATAAAAAAAAATAGGTAGAAAAATAAAACTGGTATACGATTTATTACGCTAGATTTCCAAATTAATATTTCATAATGCCTCTATTAATATTAACTAAAATGTAATAATTAAATAATGTTTTTATTATTTAGACATTACTAAAAACATCTTAAAATAAAATATAATTTACTTTAAATTAATATTATATATTAATAATATATATTAATTAAATATAATATATATATTTATATATAATATATAATAATATAATAATAAATATTATATATAAATTAATATATAATATTAATATAATATATATTATATTTTTAATAAATTTAATGTTTTAATATATATATATTAATATAATTACTAACTATGTATGTGATTATAATAATTAATTATATTTATGTGTTTTTAATTTCATATATGCCTTCATGGAAACCAACAAAAAAATAAAATAAATACCAAAAAAAAAATATTTTCTTTTTAAGGTTAACTTAAATATTATTATGACTTGATCTTTCAGAATTCTTAAAAGCATTTATTTATTAATCCAAATAAAAGAGAGAGACAAAATAATCTAAATAAAAAGGAAGAAATCATTTAACCTCAAAATCTGACCCAAGCCTCCGCAGTTCCAAAGGTTCACCTACAATTCAAAGACATGGGAACGAGTTCATATTGAAAGCAACCAAATGCAGTAGTTGCAGGAGAAAAGAAATACCTTATAAAGGTAAACTGTTTGATGTTCTGTGAAGAAATAGACAACATTGAGATGTAAGGGAGGGTGGGTAAAAAATAAAAAATATTTATAAAAACAAAATTATGTTAAATATTAAATTAATACCTTATCTAGTGTGAGTTGAAAGTTACCCTACAAACTTTACTCATAGTTTTTATAACATTTATAACATTAAATAATTATGTTATGCAACTCATATTAAAAATTCATAAGTTAAAACTTCAATTTAATGATTATACTAAACAATGTGGTCATTAATAATGCGTGAAAAGTATCCAATTATTGGTATAATACATTGCCCCAAATAAGATAAAATAACCCGAATCCCCAGTTCTAGTATACCCCGTTTGTAATATATTTTACTGGATTAAAAGTTAAATCAAGAATATCCTTTTTTTTATGTGGTCATGGCTTTCTTTCAATATCTTTGCTAGCAAAGCCTACTTTATTACTAAGACGCTTATTTAAATATTAATTTTTCCGATGTGCAAAATCTTTGGTGTTATTAAAGCATTGGAAATCTTGTTTCACTCGTTTTATAGTTAATTAATTTTACTTCTGCAATTATAGTTAATTAATTATTCTTTTGTAATTATTCGAATTTTTTTTTTGTTTCTTTAAATTTATTTCATTTTTCTCTAAGGTCATGAAACAGATTGTGAAGTTTATTTGGTAATATGAATAATTGAAGTATGAAACAATTCGCTATACTCTCTCTCTCTCTTTTCCCCACTAGCTGCTAGAATGAGCAGGATATTTTTACGCAAGGGGGAGGGCTGATAATTCCAAAGTAATTCGTAACCACGAAGTGGGGCAAGATTGTCCCCATTTTATCATGAATCCCTTGAAATTGCTATTCCTAAAGTCCATAAAGAGGCCAGGGCCAGTTATATTTTATAAAATAAAAGTTCTCCGCAGGTTCACCGTTAATCCTATTGATTGGGATTTTGAGTACAATATATTATCAACGTCACAAAAGAAATGTTCATTCTTTCGGAAAACTGCTGAGAGAACAAGCTTGATAACGACGAGTAAGTCGACTCAGTTTTGAATATTTTTCTTCACTTATGTTTTATAAATCAAGACGATTAGTGTCTCTGTTTATTATTAGAATATTAGCTAACTATTTTATCAACCTTATTTTTTCCTTTAATCTCTTGATCACCATCACTGCTTATTGCCAAGATAAAATTTATCGCCATGGTTACAGTAAAATCAGTTGACTTTTTTCTTGATCCCCATTGTTGGTTATCATCAAATACTTATCTAAGTATCTTCTGCAACAACTGTAATTTCCTTATAAGATATTGAAAGCAAATGTATAGCAATATTTTATTCCACCATTGCCATCACGAATGATGAGGCGAAACACATGGATTTTTACTGTCGATATCAGATTAGTTGCTACTATAAAATATATATATTCAGGGTGGCCTAGCTGTAGCCGAAGCAAATAATATATTTATTATAATTAATTATTTTTTTTACATTTAGAATTGCAAGTGAAAATAAAGAGAACATCATTATTGATATCAATAATACCATATAAGAGATTGAAAGAGAAGAAGGAAGAGGAAGGAATGGAGGATAAGGAGGATGATAAGGAGGAGGAGGAGGAGGAGGAGAAGGAGAAGGAGGATTAGGAGGAGGAAGAGGAGGAGGAGGAGGAGGAGGAGGAGTATAATCAATAAGTTTGTTAATTTATTATTGTATTTTAAGTAATCGACACCTCAGTGAATAATTAATGATTATATATTATTGCAGGAACTTTTTTAATTATTTAAAAATAATATTGATCAGTTAACAAAATTGTTTGTAAACGATGTCGCATATAATATTCTTTTTAGTTATTGCAATGGAATGCTGTTGGCATCTACCCGATGATATTTGCTTAAACGTTGTTATTTGGTTATGCAAATTGTATGGTTTAATTAAATTCAAGTGTTCCAAACGCAATGGAAATCTTGCTAGATTAATATCATCGCTAATTATATATCTATACCATTATTCACATTATTTCTCTTATTTATATAGGTAAAGCTATTTCTATTAGATTCCAAAGAGCAATATGCGCTAATATGCCTTATTTATTAATGATTGAAATGATAACAGACATTTTCTGGTTTCTTACTCAAATCATTGTGTTTCTTTCCCTTCGTCGACATCCTGTAACGAAATTTATGTCATCATTTTGCAAGTCTGCTAGTAGGATTTCCATTCAAAAACCTACCTTACTTTTTGGTCCATCCCTGATTTCCAACTGCGTTAAAATATGTTTTATGATTTGCACAGATTTATACCTTTTTGTTATCAACGTCATAATCAACTCAAACGTAGAAGAAAATCAAGCAGAAGTTATGATTATAAATCTTTTTAATTTTTATATGTCTGGAGTAATGGCTAACCTAATATTTTTAAATTGGTGTATGATCAACCACGTTTCAATGTTAACTGAGCATCTATGGGTAATACTTTCGTCTCTTCAAGCAAAATCGAATGGAGGATCATTAACATATAACCTTCCCAAGCTTTTAAATCTTGAAAACGGACAAAGTACAAAAGTGGAACTAAACTCTCCCTCGGAAAAGAAACTATTTCTCAAGAAAATGAAAAGCAAAACTATCCACTTCAGAAAACTTTTGAAATATATTCAGAATTATTTTACTCGCCTTATTCCTATATTCCTTCTAATGGATTTTTTCTACCTGATAGTTTATATATCATTTTTTTTCATAAAACTTCAGAGCGCAATTAAATATATCAGTTATATAATTGAAACTGCAGGAAGGGTTCTTTTGATAATTCATATCTCTGATATTTTAATGAAGCAAGTACGTACGTATTAGGGTTGGCAGAGCCACGCGGTATTTTTGGGCACCGACCGCAACCGCACAGCTGTAGCCAGCACCGCTTATTTGAAACCGCACCAACGATTCTTTTTCTCTTGGGTCGCGATGCCGGCACCGCCACCGCCCGGTAAATGGTTGCGCGACCGCCCGCACCAAAGTAGCGACAGCAACGCACGCACCTCTTAATAAGCCACTGTGACTCTGTATCAAATTGTAGTGCGCTGTTGAAGGAATTCCTCAGAGGAATATACAATAATACGATCTTTTTATAATTGCCATTAATGCAAACCTTCTATTGAGAATCATAGTTATATATGATAACTATTATAGGCTATATAGTTGGATTTATATTAATCTATTTATATTTATGTTATATATTTATATATATATAATATATATATATATATATATATATATATTTAATATATATTTCTGTACTTAAATATGTGAAAAGTGAAAATTTTACATATTATATATAAATTATTATGTTATTATATATATATATATATATATTATCATATATATATATAATATATATATAGTATATATATAGATATATATTAATATATATCTATTATATATATATACTAGTATTATTATATATTACTCCTGTAGTATTGTTATTTTTTATAGGAGCAGGTGACATAGTAGTATATATATATTATTTATATATATATATATTAGTATATCATGTGGAGATATTTAGGGATAGTAAATACATTCTCTAAATTTCGATGACCATTATACCGAATCAAAATATTATATATAAAAATCTAAAGATACATAATATATATATAATAATATATATATATATATATTATATATATATATTAATATATATATATATTATATATATATATTATATATATATATATATATATATATATATATATATATACTTGGTTAGACTTGATTAGAGGTAATTCAGTTATTAGAGAATTCTAGATTTCTATTCTGTTTATAAATATTAATTTTTCAACACTTTTCGAATTAAGTCTTGTTCTTCGATCGGTTATTAGATCGCCGGCTTTTGAGAACAGTCTTTCATTTTCAACCGATGTTGCTGGGATAGCAAGAAAATTTGGCTACTTTACTAAGTATTGGGAACAAAGCCTCCTTTTCCTACAGAATGTTAAAATGTCGGATTTATTGTTCTTATAGTCTTGTTCTTTTGATAATATTTCTTGTTAAGTTCGAGTTCATTAAATATAGAGATGAATCTACAGATGATTCACTATCGCAGTCTATTGCTAAACTTTGTAAGTAAATTGTCAAACATTGATATACGAGATGTCTTTGAATATTTAATAATCATGGCTCAAAGTTTCCGAAAGAAAATGCTGATTTCTAGCTTTCGTAGTTTAGTTGGTGATGTCTACAGTGATGTCGGTTTCGGGTATTCTTCATATTTTTCCTTTAAAAAGTTCCATATATCATTCCAAGTCAGAATAGAAAATAGTTTTTTTCTTAAATTTTTGGGGCAAGTATGTTGATATAAGACAAATTGGGTTTTGAACGTAGGGGATTAGTTGATCAACCTCATTTTGAAATTGTTCTTTAGCCTTTTCTGTTTCTTCAATGCAAATCTTCTATTGCTGATAAACTGAAAGGTTATAGATAAACAGTTGGAACAATTATCGAAGATGTAGGTATTTACTTCCACACAAAATTTAAGATGCTTCTTTGAAGGTCTCAGAATTTCTTGCAAATTCTCTAAAATTTTTTCATTTGGTTTTATAGCCAAGGATGGAAGTTTTAACTTCAAAGCTGCAATTTTTAACGTGCTCTGCTTTCGTCTATCATAGGTATGACTATTCATCTGTTTTACAATCTTCTCGATTTTGTTTGAATTTGTGAAGTCTTTTTTTTCTGATTTGATAGATTGCTTTGTAGTCATTCCAAATTTTGGGAAATCTTTTTGAAAAACGTTGCAATATTTCGAACTTTAAGGCAACAATTTTTTTGTAAATGTTGAAATTTTGTGTTTTTGGAATAAACGGGATCATACAAAGGTTTAATAGTATGGTGCAATGCCAGTATCTTTTATATTCACTTTTTGACATGCTTTCATAATAGTTTGTTTCATTATAAGTAACGCAAAGGAGGCATCTAAAAATTTAAAGTTCTTGAAACACTCTTGATATTGAAAGCACTTATGTTTACCTGTATGAGATTCTCCCATGGAATGCATCCGATCAAAAAACACGCAATTTCTAAGTTTTCATCATTGATACTTAGTTAGGGCTAAAAACTGATTTTGATTTTTGGTGCATGTCCTTAAATCGAATGTTACATTAAGTGATTAAACTTACCATCTTCGGACTGGCTTGACAACATACTTTGAATTTTTTGTCTCAAGTCGTCGTACAAAACAATTTATATGATTCGTTGCAATTGCTCTTCGTGTCGGGGCTTGATATTCAGATCGAAAATATTTAAGAGTTTCCTAATATAATATATATATTATGATTATAATTATATTATATATATATTATATATCATAATATATATATATATAAACTATCTATATAATATATATATATATATATATATACTATATAATATATATTATATACTATATAATAGACAATTATAGTAATAGGGGACACGGAACGGGAACGTGGATTTCCAAAAATTTTTCACAAGGGTGACTCTATGGTAAATAAAAAGATGTTTCTAGGGGGAAATGTAATTTTTTTTTTTGTTTTTTTTTATATTCTCAGGTTAGGAACGTCGGATTTAAAAAAAAAAACTTCACAGGAAGACGTAACCTACCTAACCTAATCTAAATCAACCTGTGAATTTTTTTTTAAATGGCACCATTCTAACCTGAAATAAAATGAATTTTTTTTCCATTTCACCACTATAGAACATCTTAATATGTCCCATATGTTATTTTTTCTAAATCCGAAGTCCCGTTCCGTGTCCCGTTACTATACTTTGTCATAATATTATTATAATATATATATATATATATATACGTCGTCGTGGGATATATATATATATATTATAATATATATATATTATATATATACTAATATATATTATATATTATATATATATATATATATATATATATATTATATATAAATAATATATGGTAAAACCTACTTTACACAGCCACAGGTTTCTGAAAATTATTAATGTTCTTTATATCAAACAAAACTTGTTATAAAAGTTAAGAATTTGAGGAGTGAACTGCAATTTTTTGGTAAAGTATTTAATGAATTTTTTTAATTTTATTATTATTTACGAACTACTTTTTACTGTCGTAATTTAAAATTACCATATTATATACTACTTGGATGTTATACGGCTAACGTTTTCTATGATTAGGAAATAAATTAAAGAAAGTTTCATTTATTTTTAAATTTAATTTAAAAAACAGGACAATTTTCGTAAGTTTTCGTGAACTAAGCTAACTAACAAATCTAACTAACCTACCTAGCTGGGAGCTACCTCAACCTAACTACCTAAAAAAAAAAAAATTCATTTCGCGCCTAGAACTTCTTCTATTTACGTATAATTCTACCTGTGAATTTTTTTTGAAATCTGACGTCCCGTTTCGCGTGGCGTTAAGTAAATTTTTTTCATATATATATTATATATATATAACTATATATATATATATATATATATAGTATATAATATATATTATTATATATATATATTATTATATATATATATATATTATATAAATATATTATATATATATTTATATATATTATATATAATATATATTAATATAGAAACTTACGTTGAGAACATAGTATATTAATATTTATTAGTAAACAATTATTTTTTTCAATTCAAATAGATTATAAATACTTACAAAAAAGCAGGAATATTTACCGATCGAAATGATATCAGATCAGCGCACCCATTCCACAATAGCTTGATCAATTGATTTTTTCCCTTCTGGAATTCATCTCGTTTTTTGATCACTTTTTGATCAGAATTTGATTTTCATTTGATAACTGGGACAACGTTGCATTTTCATTTTTCTTTCTCTCTTTTTCAACTGACAGTACAGGTTCATACTGTTATTTTCTTCTAAATTATTTCTTAAATATGAAAGGCTTTTTTAATTGATTTTAGAAAAACACAAATGGCATTTTCTTTTATCTGATTTTCCAGTTTTCTCATAGGCAGTCGACTAAAGTTTTCCATTTGTAATGTTCTGGCTGCAAAGTATTTTGTGATGTTTCCTGAACAGACGTTCCACTCCATAAGGTTGAAGGTACTTCAATAGTGGATGGTACTTCGTCCAATTCTGAGGCACTTGAAGACGTCATTTTATTTCTTACCTTTACGTTTGATTATGATTATTTTGATAGGCTATATTTTTAATCAACGTAGTTTTTTTTTCTTACAAAGTTAAAATAAATATCAGAGATATTTAGTTTTTTGATAAAAAGATACTGTAATTCAACATATAATGAAATAATAATTTTCTGTGCTAGAATACAGCTTACAATCACTTCCAGCCACTGCGATTGCTATACAACTGAATCCGACTAACTTTAGTGATTTAATTTCAAAGTTCGGAGATGCAGACTCAGCATCTCAGAGACTCTGACCTTTAGTTATAAATGACTACTCGCGGTCTTTGAGTTAGTATAATAAACTCTAGATATATATATATATTATAATATATTATATATATATATATATACTATATATATATATAATATCGTATAATATATTATATATATATTATATATACCTATATATAAGTATATATATATATATATATATTATACTAATTATATCGAATTTTTTAAATTGATCTGAAAGGCCGCAACCGCGGCACTCGCAACCGCCCAAAAGCTTCGCACGCGCGCACCGCACGCACCAAAGCTTTCGACCGCGCCACGCGCACGCACCAAAGCTTCGCCCGCGACCGACCGCACCGGTACTAAAAAATTCTCGCACCGGCACCGCCAACCGCACGCACCGCAGCGTGGCGTTTGACCAATAAGTACGTATATATATATAGTATATATAGATATATATATATATATAATAATATTATTATATATATAATTTATATATATATATAATATATTATATAGTTATATATAAATATATAGTAGTTATATTATAATATATATTATATATAGTATATATATATTGACATTTATAAGAGGATGACTCCGTTTATAGGGGGAAAATTTTCGATAAGAAAAACAATGAATTTCGAGTATTTTCTTTTTTGTGGCATTTCTATTATTGGTGGTTTTTTTGCATATATCATGAATTTAATATTTATTAGGTAAATTTTTTTAAATTAATAAATATTCTATAATGAAGCATTTTATTTGTTTTTCTTGATTATTATCTATTATTATTATTATTAATTATTTATATTACTTATTAATTATTATTCTTATTATTATTATTTATTAATTATTATTATTATTATTATTATTATTATTTATTGATTATTATTATTTAATATGAACTTGATTTTTTTTTTTAAAGTTCTTTTATTTTTATTCTTCTTTTATTTTCGATTATTTATTATAAATTGTAGTAATTTTTTATTTTAAAAAAAAAAACTCCAACCACGGAACCCGCGAGCATAGCGAGCGGGGGACGTTGGGAATGATAGAGGAGGGAGGGGCCGAAGGCCTCACCCCGGATCAAAATAAATATATAAAAATATCAATGACATAAGCGTATCTCAATAGCGTCTCTACAAAATTTACGTACATTCATCAATTTAAACTGAAATAAAAGGCTAAGCGTCTCGTTTTAAAAAATTTTCATTGAAGCTATAAAAAAACTAATAATTTTTTTTTTACTTTTTCTTAAATATCTATTAAATGTCACTTTGGAAAATCCAGCATTTCTAATGTTTTACCTAAACATCATAGAATTATTTTAACTTTTCATTGATCTTCGGTTACTGGAGGCAATCTCTTATAAATAGCCATATATGATAGTTATATATATATAATATATATATATATATTATATATATAATCTATATATATATATAATATCTATTATATATATATATAGTATAACTTATATATATATATAACCGTCGGTTATATATTTATATATATATATCTTATATATATAATATATAGTATATATATATACTATTTATAATATATATATATCAAGAGTGACTAAAGCTGACATCATGTAACTCACTAGAACGGAGCAAGGTAAATAAAAATTTGAGCTTAGAAAATAAGAGAAATTAAAATATGAAAGAAGGGAATTTTTTATTTTTATTTTTTTTTGATTTTTTTTTCTTTTGCATTTATCGTCGGAAATATTTTTTTTAAAAATTTTCCCCTATTTAGGGGGTGCGAGCCGACGGGGGACAGGGGGGGACTTCGCTCCCCCTCAGTCATCCACCGGGGAGGCCGAAGAGACCCGATCTTGTCATCTTTGTGTTTAACATATGGTATTCTTTAGTTAAAAAAAGAATAAGATTTTTTACTGTTCCAAAAACACTTTGGTATTATTACTTTAACTCTCAGTGGTTCCCAACGCTGGGCGGATATCGCCCCTTGTGGCGATGAATTCGATTGGTGGGCGTTAAAATAAAGTCGGGGGGAATGGGGCGATGGGACGAATGAACATGAAGTATAATTCTTATTTTTTTAATAAGAAAATTAAGTTTATTATAAAATAGCATTTAATATAAATTATATTATATATCTATTTATATTATATAGAGCTGTCATATATGGTTTGGGTATCATATATAGTATATATATATATATATATATATATATTAATATATATATATATAGTATCTCCGAGTTATATCAGTCTCAAGAACGTTTTAAATTTATATAATTGAACATAGCTTAGAAACTCAGAAAGTTTCCGACATCGATTTATCTTTTCATTTTATTTAATTATTTTCGACAGTAACAAGTTAATTATTCTTGAATAATAGATGGTCTTGAAAATTTAAATGTACTCATATTTGACAATTTAAAAAAAAATCCCTGATTTGTAACGAAACAAAGTTTTTTTAAAAACTGTTGACAAAACATAACGTGTTTCGAACATGTTAACCTTTACTGTGCCCCTTTACTATTAGGTTCCAGCATACTCTGATTTCAGTATTATTTTTCTGTTTCGGGAGTGAAAGTGTTTCATTTTGTGTTTAGTGATATATACTATATATATATAGTATATATATATATATTATATATATATATATATAATATATATATATAATATATATATATTTATATCCATATATATTATAAAATGAGTGAAAAAAGAAAGTGTCGGCAATACTCGATGAGTACCTTACATATGAGTTCATTCAAATCCGTCTAATCAAGAACAAATGTCATTTTGGCTTATTGTGTAAAAAATTTCTCGATAAGCAATGCAGCTTTAAGACTGGTAGAACATTTAAAAGATGTATTCTGACAAAGTTGGATAAGATGTGGAATTCTTTCCCGCAAAGAACATTAATTTCAAATCAAAACATCGTACAAGCCAAGCATAAAAGGGAATGGTTGCAAGGAAAACTACAGATTTTAGAGAAAGGGCTGTTTTATCTTAATAATTCAAGATGATTGCAAACTGTTGGCAAACACACAATATTGGTGAAACTCTTCTACTGCAGTAATTAATGAAGTTTTGGATACAATGCTTTGCCCAGGTAAAAGTGTTAAAACAACCTCAATTCCTCTCAGTAATTACAATCAAGTATCATCAAGAATAGATGAACTGGCAAACAGAAGATTTTGAAACAAACACTATGTGACAGCTAGCTTAAAACGAGGAAATTTTCTCTGCAACTTCGATGAGTCATCTTTTACGTGACATGAATCCTTGCTTATGGCAAACGTCCGATATGTAAGTTCTACTAAGAAATTGTTGAAGTGTTTCTCTTTGCGGAAAAAAATGGTTCTTGACACAAAAGGTCTACGTGTAATTTTTTTAAGGTTGTGAAATATTTTATTTCTTTAATACCAGTACAAAAAATATTCCCATGAGAAATATTATTGCTTGTGCAACAGATGGGGGCGCCAGCTATGATAGGTCGATATCGTGTGGATTTATAGCTAATTTAAAAGAAGCAGTTCCACAATATTTACTTCTTCATTGGTAATTATTACATTCGAGAACACGTCTAGCTGCAAAGCATCTAGTGGGAGACAACATATACATTGAAACATCGTTATTAATCAGTAAATTAAAATCAATCTACTCTTTAATGACCGTATGATTTCGACAGCTATGCCACGAAAATGAAGAGAATTTTGAGCGTTTATTACTGCATACCGATGTACGATGGCTCTCAATGGCAACTGTTTGAATCGCTTCAATGTTCTTTACGATACTGTCCTAGAATTTCGTAATTCATGTGATAAGAAATTGCATGATAATTTAAGAAATAAAAGGGTTGACATTGCGTATTTTCAGAATGGAAACTGTAAAAGAAATCAATAATCAAATTGCAAGGAAATAATATATAATCTTAGTTAACATCGAAAGAAAATTATACCTTCTTTTATCAGAATAATTAAGCCTTTTAACAAAGACAGCTTAGCTGAAAGTTTTCTGCAGTTTCCCAAGTTAACAAGTTTACTAGATAATGATAGATATTGAATTTTGGATAACCAGATATTGGAATGGTATTGCTCTACTGAACTCTGAGAGAGCTTTATTACAAGAATTTAAAAAATCTTGTGAAACTTGAAATACATGATTGGGTCGTGGGTCCATTTCTTTATGATGCTTCTTTCAATTCACCAAACTTTTACGTGATAGAAATTATTGACCTACAAATGATTCGAAGCTAAAAATACTTTTCTAATCACAATTGGTTATGTAGCCATTTTGGCGACAAATGCAAAATAAGTATCCTTAAACTTTGCGGAATTGAAATTACTTTTACTCTGCTTTCTTCATCATATTTAAGTAGAGAAAGATTTAGTGCAGTATTTGGCAAATTCCTTACTAAACAGCGAAATATTGAACTTAGTCAAAGAGGGACTTACGACCTCGACTGACCAACATTGAGCCTTGAAAGTTCATCAAGCCCCAAGGGCCATTAAGTGAAAAAAGTAAGTTAAATTACACAGCTACTCGTAATTCATTTGTTGCAAATTTCTAAATCTTTGCTATGCCTTTTTTTAAATAAATAAATAAATATATTATATAATATATATATATATTTATTATATATAATATATATATACTATATGATATTATTATATATATTATTATATATAGATATATAATATATTACTATTTGCTCCCTTACCTGCCGATTCTGGTGGCGCGTCCCCCGCCTGCATATGAGTACCAGGGTGGTTTTCTATATATATATATTATATATAAGTAAATATATACACAGTGGCGTATCCAGAAATTTTTTTTCGGGGGGGCCCAGACAAAAATCGTTTCTTTTCATATAATATTAGTTTTATAGTATTATATAATATATATAGTATATACTAACTATATATATAGATATTATATTTATTATATGTCTATAATATATATAATATATTATATTATATATATTTTATATATATATATACTATATATACTATATATAGTAATCTGTAATATTATATATATAAAGTGGAAGGAAAAATATATTAAATTTCTAAGAAAAAATGAGAGTAATTTATATATTACTAAAATCATCTTCCTAAATTGTTAACTTTATTCGCCGCATGAGAGTGAGCAAGATCCGAGATAAATCTTTAGTTTTATGTCAATATTTCGATGAAGTAGAGGAGGGCAAGTCCCAGTAAGTCTTTTCATCTCCAATTGTATTTTCAAGTGCTTTCAGAAGTCTTAGATGTTAAGCTTCTTTCTAATCTGAAGCAGTAGACACGGGAAAATTGCCAGTATTTTGCAACAGATAGTAAAAATCTTTGGAATGTGACTGCGAACAAGAACTGTCGTCTATTTGCTGTTTTTACTAAATCTTTTATTAGGCTTTCAAGATCTTCCTTGGAGAAGATTTAACAATCTTTTTATCTTCCATATGGCACCTTACATCTGTTCGGTAATGACAAATTTGCAAAGAAGAAATATTTCCCTTTATTGATTTATTTACCTCTCTCCTATGCTGATATTAAATCATCCAAAATGGTATCAAAAATGGATGTACAATAATAAGTTTGTAGGTTGGAAGTAGGAATGTTTGGGTCTGTATTTTTGGGACTTGTTAATTCTTGTCAGCAATTTCAATACCCAACTCTGTTACGCTTACACATTCTTCAAAATCTAGCTGAATTCTAATGTTGCATTTTCTCTGATCGCTTCAAGTTTATATTAACTAAAGGACTTACGAAATTTGTTCCTGAGCAGCGACGTAATTATATAAAATTTATTTTAACCCTCTGACTTTATATTATTAACAGATATGATACTAAAATTTTTTTAGTGTCTAGAAATTTTCGGGGGGGGCCATGGCCGCCCTGGCCCGCCCCCCCTGGATCGCACTGTATATATATATATCTATAATATATATATATATATTATATATATTATATTATATATTTATCTATATTATATATAGTATATTTATCTACTATATTAGGTATCTAATATATATATATACAATTATATATTATATATAATATATATATATATATAATATATATAGTATATATATAGTATATATACTATTACATATATATATAATTAGTATATATATATGATTAGTATATATGTATATATATTATTAATTATATATTATATTATATATATATATAATATAATGATATATATATGTATATATATATATTATATGATGTATATATACTATATATTATATATGTAATATTATATCTATATTATATATTATATTATATATATGATATATAGTTATATATTATATATATATTAATATATATATATTATAATATATTATATATATATATACTATATATATTAATATATATATATTATATATATATATATATATATAATAGTATATATATTATATATATAATTTTTATATTTTATATAATATATATTATTGTATATAGTATATTAATAATATAAATATAAAGTATAAATAATTATATTATATATATATATATCTATATATATATAATTATATTATATATATATATTAATATATACTATTATATATATATATATATATATATTATATCATATATCATATAGTATATTATATAATTTTCTTTCCCTATGAAGGGGATGGGGCGATGGGAAGTACAGTTAGCTGAATGTTGGGCGATACACAAAAAAAGGTTGGGAAGTATTGCTTTAACTAAAGGAATAACATAGGGTAAAACAAAGATGGCAGGAGTCGGTGTCTCTCGGTCTCCTGGTGAGACGTGCCTCTGTCCTCAATCGGCTAGAGCCCCTTAGATGGGGGAAATTTTTTTTTCTAAATATGGATTCCAAATCATGAAAGCAAAAAAAAAAAAAAATCAAACCTCGTCCTTTAATTTTTTCTTATATTTCAAAATTTTAATTTGTTTATCAAACTGTAGGTTGCTCGCCGTTTGATTACATGATGCTAGATTTAGATTTACGCTCTGACTAATATATATATAAGTAATATATATTATATATATATATAGTATATATGTATATTAATAGTAATAGTATAGTATATTATATGATACTAGGCTCCTATAAAGTATATATTACGTATATATTATATTATATAGTGTAAAGGTACATATAGTTGATAGTCTACTAACTATATATATATATATATATTATATATTATACTATATCAGTATATATGTATATATATATATATATTATTAAGTATAGGTATAGTATGTTATATTATGATATATCCATACTATATATACTGTATATATCATATTTTAACTTTATTTAATTTATTATTTATATAATAGTATCAGTATACGATGTATATATATTGTATCTAGAATTTATATGTAGATAGTATTCTATATTATACTATTATATTAGGTAGACCTTAGTATGTTTATATATATATATATTACTAATATATTAATATAAATATTTATATTATATCTATATAATATAATTATATATAATATATATAGTATATAGTATAATATATAATATATATAATATTAATATATATATTACTATATATATATATTATAATATAATATAATTTATTTAGTGTGGGATAAATATGCCGATTTTTGCCGGTGACGATGACGATGACGATTAGAGCAAGTTTTGCCGATGACGATGACGATGGACGATGACCGATTAATTTGAAAAAAAACTATTTCACAATTTCTTTCTCATCTCTCCGTCTCAATTATGATAGCTATAGCGTATACTACTATTTGTAGTTTATAATTATTATATTTATATATTATATTATATATTAGTATAGCATCAGTCTCGCATGTATATATGTAGTGTAAGATTTTATGACTATATATATAGTAGTTTCCTAGGATAACTGTAAGTATTAAAGGATTGAATATATACTAACTATACTGGTATAACTGACTAAGTAGTATATATATAGAAATATTTCAGTATATTACGTATAATTTTTATATTATCATCAGTTATATTACATTAGTATATACGTGTATAGTATATAATATATATTTTAGTATAGATATAGTATAGAATAATATAGTATATAACTGATGAATATAGATTACTTATACTATATGTATTACTTAATATATATATAATATATATATTAGATATAATAAGTATATTATTTATTTTATAATTAGCATATATATTATAATGTATTATATATATATATTTCTAGATTTAAGTGCCACTGTAGACGGGGGAGACAGGGGTTCACCTCCCGTAATTGATTTTTAGCGATGCAAAATTTTTGATCTGTAAGCTCTCATTATAATATAATGAATGCAGGTAATATACCGCTACGAGAATAAGAAGATAATAAATCATGATAATAAATGAAAATAAAGTAAATAAAATAACTATAATAATTATTATTAGGTAATTAATGAAGTTAGATTAATCATGTAAAATGAAAAGTATTTATAATGGACGAATGAGAGAGACATGTTTGTTGGTCGTAACCGATTTCTTAAGGTCAGAGCTTGTGCTGTGTCCTCATACAGTGTAGATAACATATTTGGTAGCCGGCAGGGAATTAAAATGTGGCGAGTGGTTGTCGCGAAGATGTTGCAGATGTAGGAAAATATTGGGCAACCTCTTCGATAAGGGGAGATATGATGGACTGTAGTAAAGAGACGTATTTAAATATTAGGCAATAGCAGATTGGGTAGGGACGTCCTATAGTAATTCGATGATAAGTTAGGGAACTCTGAGGGCTTAAGGAGCACGTTTCATGTAGGTCTCCTTCTTGTTGGTAGGGCCTAATTTATGATTGCCTGCATGTCATGGGGTGCTATCCTAGTCTCGAGCTACTAAATTTCCTGTCTGTCTATCTTATCACGCTTGCGATTGGAGGTTCGCAGTCTAGGCAGATAGATGGAGGCTATTTCTAGTGGTCGCTAATGTATAAAGAAAGCTGATATGTCTGTGGTCGTAGTACTCGTCTCGAGCGGTCAGTGTGACTGCAGGGCAGAATCTGGGCTAATGTTTCTTTCAGCTAGAATGCGTTGCATGGATACTCTCGACGGCACGCGTGGCTTTCTCATCAGGAAAGTGGCGGCGTAAGTACGCCTCTCACTCTCGGGAGTTTTCCCTACTGACACACTATTTATCTGCCCTAGCAAACTTCTGTAAATCTGACCTTGTCCACCTTTGCATGTGTTTGCAAAACATGAATTCCGGCATTGTGTTGCTAGAAATCTCACAACGAACAACAAAAGGAAGGCTCGTAATCTTCGGTCACTCCTGGCTCACGTATGATTGCTCTATGTCGTCATACTAGCATTTCCCTCCCTCGAGTGGTGATGGGGAAGCTCTCAGAGGCCAGTGTCCATGTTTATGTTCCGAAAGAAGGAAGCCGCTCTGATCTCTAATTATCACCCTGTAGCTCTCACTTGTATATCTAATCCTAAAGATCATTTGAAACGCCTTCTCAAGATACTTCTTAGGATTCATACTGGAAACTCATTCTCCGTCACGCAGTCGGCTCCGTTGCATCGGAAGTCTACTGGGACGATATGCATTCCTAGTCTAATCATGGATTTATGAGTTTTCGCTCTTAAGGACTAGCGGAGGGGGGACATATAAGTTGGGGGGGCCCTTGACATATCCAAGACAAGCGTAGAGTTTGCCGGTGTATTGTGCAG
>JABUQX010112234.1:0-15000 GCA_015478945.1 Trachelipus rathkii
GAAATTTGTAAATATGTTTGCATTTCATGCGTAAACGACAGCCAATGGAAACTTGTTTTTCGAGACTTACTTTTGAAACCTAAGTTTTGATTGGTCGTCGTTCACAAATCTGTGATAATAATAATAATACTATTATTATTATTATTATTATTATTATTATTATTATTATTATTATTATTATTATTATTATTATTATTATTTTATTTTTTTTAACTGTTATAAGGTACTACGCATTATTATTATATATATGTAATTGTTTTATATATATAGATAAATGTGTATGGAATAATATTTAGTAATTTTGTATAGTGTGGAGCGCACAATATATAAATTCATTTGGCTTTTATGTTTTGATTTTAGAGGAAAATTGAGATTTCTTGTGAACGAAGTTCGATTGTAAAGAAATACCAATTTTCGGTCTTGCTAAATGTTTAGTACATTTATTTTTCTAAAATAACTAATAAGTGGATACATCATTTTATTAATTATTTTAAGAATTGTGATTGGATGGTCAGGCGTAAACTGATTAACGAAGATTTGTATAAATAGTAAAATTATGAATAATTTTATATCTTTTCGCTTTCATCTGTTGTTAATCGAGGTGCTTACAGTTGGTACTGTGCTTGATGCCTTGTCTGGTCGATGTTATTATTTTAGTGTGCATAGTCTTGTAAATCGTGGAGGTGTCTTATTTTATATTTTTATTATAAAGTAATTGTGTTAATGTTTTTAAATGTAATAAGGTATTGTAATTTTCAATGTGGAAATTTCGTGGCTTATTTTCTTGTAAAGCTAATAGTGTTTTAAGTTGTGTTTTAAATATAAATGTGTTTATTCGTGTAAATATAATTTTGCATTGCTATTATAAAAGTGTCGTCTGTTAATGCGATTTGCAAATGCATTGTGTCTGCGGTGTTGCTATATATCACTAGCAGGTAAGGGTATTTATTATTGATGTGTATTTATTGTAACATGGTGAAGATTCTTTTGTGTTAACAAACATAAAGTGTTTAACGATTAAAATTATATTATTTTATATACGAATAACTACTAAAGTCACATTTTATTTATTTGAAATTAAGATTTGTTTAATTACTAGTTGGCAACTCTTTTGCTTTAAGACAACAGCTGATCTTGACCAGCTGAGACTGCATTCATTTGTTCACACTAAATCGATGTCTTAAGTAATTGTTAAAAACATTTAATTTACAAGTAGATATTTTATATCTTTTGCAAAGTCAGTCTGTCCATATATTATTTTGTTAATATATTTTCTTTATTCATATATATTATTGGACATATATTTGTATGTATGTTTATATATATATATATAAATGTATGGGCAAAAATTTATATGAATATATTGGTAAAGTATTTGTGTTGATATTTTATTTATTTCTTTTGAGCATAATATTTAATATATTTATATATATATATATATATATATATATATATATATATATATATATATATATATATATATATATCTCTTTCTCTCTCTATATATATATATATATACTTGGTAGTTAGCATTTTGGTTCTATAGTTGCGGTGCGCATGTATACGGATATCTATTGACATCCGGCTACATGTACATGGAAGTATAAAACCTGTAGATATTTTGAAGTATATATATATATATATATATATATATATATATATATATATATATATATGTGCAGTGCGCATGTATACGAATACCCACGGACATTCGGCTACATGTTCATGGACTTATAAAATCTAGTTTGTAAGACCAGTACATTTTTATTTATTTTTTTTTATTAAAATATTTCTAAAATTATCCCAGTGGTTTCCTTGAGTATTTCCAAACGTATTTTACTTTTCATTTATTCAAATATTCAATTAGCTATTACTTTAAGTCTTAAAGACGTGGTTTTCGTGATTGAAAGATTGATCACAAAACGGGTTCATTTACTGGTAAGAAAAGTATTGACTGAACTGTTTTCACATAAGGCAAAGAACTCGGTCAAACCGTTGTTCCACTTGAAGGGTCTTCAGAGAGATAAGTTGGTGAGTTTGTAGAGTTTAATATTGCATTCTAATATTGCACAGGCCAATAGCTCACTTAACAGGAGGCCTGGATACTGTTACAATACAGGTTTGAGAATCTAATAAGGTGTTAGTTGATTGGATTGTCACGGGGGCCTGGCCAAAGGATTTGTTCATCAGTTTGAAGAGTAAGTTATGACAGATAATTTAATATCTTTTTAACCAATCGCACTACATTATAAATTTGGGTATTCCTGTCTCGGGATCTTATATTATAACTTTTCAGTCATTACTTCTTATCAGTGAAGCGTTTGTAGTAAAGTTATTTTTGCTATTTTATTGAATATTTAAACTCAAGGTAGTACAGTCGTTTGTTAAAACCTGTGCCAGAACTAATGTTCAAGGGTTGTAACTTATACCCCAGTTGTTGATATACGATATAAGTTGATATTGTATTGTTTTTATTTAACTGTCAATATAGTCGGTTGGACTATTTGCTTTGTTGAAGTTAAACGTATTTAATTTTCTTTGCGTATTGGTGGGATAACAAACTGTTATTCCAGCAATAGTTATCGTTTGGAAATAGAGAAACACTGGAATAATTTTGGTAATTTATATTATGCTCTTATAAATATATATATATATATAAAAAATATATATATATATATATATTTATTAATATTGTTTAGATAGGCGTTAAAGTTTGCAAAGTTGAGCGAAGTAAAGTAGTACCCGGAATTCACAATTCTCCTCTGTTTGAGTTCTGTAGGGAAAACACTAGTTCCCCGTAAGATTTTGTCAAATTTTATTGCAGATTGTGTAAACTAGTATATATATATATATATATATATATATATATATATATATATATATATATATATATATATATAGTATATATATATATATATATATATATATATATATATATAACTTTGCTATATATATATATATATATATATATATATATATATATATATATATATATATATATATATATATATATATATATATATATATATATATATATATATATATATATATATATATATATTTATATATATAATATATATATATATATATATATATATATATATATACATTAGTAATTTTGCGGTTAGAAGTTTGTTTTCATGCGTTATCAATTGGAGACAAATTTGTAAAATTTTGGTAGAAAACGGGATTGTGATTCGTGCGTTGAAAGTGACTCTGTTAGCGGACAATATATTTTGTAATTTGTTTTGTCTACAACAATTATAACTATGGCTACATCTGATGCTGAGCTTATGGAGTTGTGGAAGTCAGGAGGTTTAGGTGTGAAGGAAATCACTGCTTTATTAAAAGATAAAATGGCTGCTGATTTGGAGGAGAAAAAGTTAGCCGCTGCTTTGGAGGAGAAGAAGGTTGCTGCAGCTTTAGAGGAGAAGAAGTTAGCTTTAGAGGAGAAAAGGTTAGCGCTTGAAGCTGAAAAAGAGAAAGCTAAGCTTGAAGCTGAAGAGGGAGTAAGAAAGCCAAAATCGGCTGAAGCGCAGAGGGTTGGCTATGGAAGCGGAGAAAGATGCAAGAGAGGCGGAAGAAAGAATGCTTCAGATGAAGCTTGATGCTGAAGAAAAACAACGTCAACATGACGCAGTGATAGCATCACAGAGTGCTCAGAGCAGCCATAGTACTTCTTATGCTAACAAGTATCCAAAATTGAAGCTTCCTTTCTTCGACGAAAAGAAAAACGATATTGAAGAATATCTGTTAATGTTTGAGAAGCAAGCAGAGGCGAACGATATCCCTGTAGAAAAGCGAGCGGTAGTTTTAGGAAGTTTCCTAACAAGCAAAGCTGTCAGTGTATATAATAAGATGACTGTTGAAGAATTAAAGAGCTATGAAGGTCTGAAAAGAGCTTTATTGGAGAGGTATGGGCTCACGGAAAGTGGGTACTGTACAAAGTATAAAACTATAACTCCTACGGAAGATGATAATCCTAGAGTTTATTTACAAAGAATTATTGAGGCTCTTAAAAAGTGGTTAACAGCAGCAAATGTAACACTGACACCTGATGATCTTATTGAATTTTTCTCGGTGGATAAGTATTTGAATACGGTTCCAAAAGAACTCGCAACCTACTTAAGGGAGACGAAGAAGAAAGCACCAGAAGAGATAATATCTTGTTCTGAAGGATACATGGAAGCGCATCGTTTGAGATTCACAGCTAACAGTCACACGCGAAATCACAATCACGTTGATAAAAGCACACATAATAATAATAATTATAGATCAAAAGGCAATGGTTACTCCACAAGCGGTAATCATAAAAGTAGCAACCAACATGCATCGAGAGCAACTAACAATGAAAGCAGGATCGGAGGTGGGAGCGGCGACAGACAGAACTATCGTCGCAGTAGCAGTGAGCCGAGAGAAGCGCCCACGTGCTTTAAGTGTCAAAGGAGAGGGCATCTCTCAAGGGATTGTCGAGCCCCTCCTTATTTCAACAATAGTAGTAGGGGACAAAATAATTCAGGAAGACAAAAAGAAGAAACAAAGAGCACGGGAGCGTCCGGAGTCTCTGATAACGGCAATGAGCTGAACTATGGTAAGGCTGGCTCTGAATCTGAGTTCATTGAAGTGAAAAATGATGAAACGTCACCCACCTCCATAACATATGGATGGGTGAATGGCTATAAAGTCAAAACCCTCCGAGATACCGGGTGTAGTGTAGTGGTTGTGCGGGAAAAGTTTGTGCCGAAAAGGTGTTATGTTGGAAACAACATGAAGATACGTTTGTTGGACGGTACGGTGATTGAAGCTCCGCTTGCAAATATCGATGTGGATACCCCTTATTACGTAGGGAGAACAACCGCGGCAGTATTACCGGAGGTTGTGTATGATTTGGTAATCGGAAAGGAGCATTGCCCTTAAGTCAGCCTAATCTCGCTTGGGAGTCGACCGTGTGTCGAGGGCCTCGTAAAGTAGAGGTCGGGCATAACAGTAGAAGTATGCTGGTCCCCATCGCTGAGAACGCTGAAGAAGGTTCACAAGAAGAACCTAACCAAACCAATCATAAATTTGGAATGGCAAGTTTGGAGATGAGTGAGTCTTACAGAGGGAAACCGTCAGTGCCACAATCGTTTGACATCAGTAATAAAGATGTCGCGCCAACCATGGAACCATCACTAAGTGTGATGACTGGGTGCAAATGTTCACCTGAAAATGAGAACGTTACAGGAAAAGATGAATGTTGAAACTAGACCTGTAATGCGATGTGAAGACAGCACAGTGATGATGTTAGGAAGATGATGTTGGTACAAGTGGTCTGGTGACAGATCGTGCTTGGAAGTGGCCATGGATGGTGAGAGGTGACGCAGACAGTCACACGCAAGGTTCTGGAGAGAAAGGTGTTGTAGCTGTGAGTGAAGGGATGTAACATGGTGGTGAAATAAAGACTAATTATAGGACTTTTAGTAATAAGTGATATATACTGAAGAGAGGAAGTTAAAGAGTGTAGTGTAAAGGAAGTTTGCGACGGTATGCCGGAACGCAGGAAGAAGTTGAAGAGTCATCCTCAGTATTATTACTGGGGCAGTCAGAATTCATTGCGTTCAGGATTAAAAGTTGGGAACAAGGGAAGAGCGTGGTTCGTTGAACTGCACAGAGAGGAAGAAAAGTCATTGTGCAATAACACTTCGATAAAAGAAGTGAAGATGAGACGCCGAGACTGCCACGGAAAAGTGGTACAGTCGGTCCATGATGTTAAACAGCACAATGCAAGGTTTGAAAAAAAGGTATTAAGAGAAGACATCGGCAGCATGGAAAAGGTTTGGATAATAAAAGAAGTTATGTGCGGAGAGGATAAGAGAACACACTGCAGGAGGAGTAAAGGAGGCATGTCAGGAGAAAAGGAAAGATGTGAAACTGGTTGTAGAAGTAAGGAGTGTGATGATGATGAGGAGTCTCACAGGAAGAGTCATCGCATGGTGAAACTATTGTTTGCAAGGAAGATGAGAGGAGTTGGCAGAAAGGGAGGAGAGTGTCTAAAGAGACACAGAAAGACGAAGAAATGTGTGATACTATGGAAGAAGTTAGAGAGAAAAGGAGATAACGAAGAAAGAAGAGGGTGTAGGTCTGGAGGAAAGGGTGTAAGAAGAATACTAGTAGTTGTATGTCAAAGGAAAATGCCAGCAAAGATGGTCATAAAGAAAATAAAAGACGAAAGAAACGAAGCTGACTATTTTGTTGAAAATAGATTTAATTATTTTGTGACCCGGCGCAAACACCCGACTACTCTTGTGACTGTTCTTCAAAAGAAAATTTAAGTTTGCCTTTATCCACGTTAGTGGGTGAGAGAACGTCGTCATTGACTATTTAAGCAGATCATATGCCGACAACACATCTGGTCCATTATCGAAGTCTCTACCGAAGAACACTGATAAGTAGGACCAATCGTGTTTGCGTCGTAGTATAAAGCAAAATATGCCAATTCTTCAAGATTGGGCCAAAGATGTAATGCAATTATACACGTAATATATAACATTGCTTCATTTATGTATTGTAAAGTAATGGCCAACATTGCCATTGCAATATCTCTTTCCTTTTTCTATATATGCGATGTATGATTGCAGTGGCTCGTCGAGAATATTGTAAATAAGTTTGTATTTCATGAGTAAACGACAGCCAATGGAAACTTGTTTTCGAGACTTATTTTTGGAACCTGAGTTTTGATTGGTCGTCGTTCACAAATCTGTGATAATAATAATACTATTCATTATTATTATTATTATTCCTATATTTTTAACTGTTACAAGATGCTAAATTATTGTTATGTATATGTATTGTGTTTTTATATATATAGATAAGTATTAGCCAATGAATAACATTTAATCATTTATATAAGTCAGACCTTTAATATAAAAATTCAAATTTAAACTGTTTGATTTTGGAGGAAAATTGAGATTTCTTGTGAACGAAGTTCGGTTGTAAAGAAATACCAATTTTCGGTCTTGCTAAATGTTTAGTATATATTTGTTTTCCTGAAATAACTAATAAGTGGATACATCATTTTATTAATTATTTTAAGAATTGTGATTGGATGGTCAGGCGTAAACTGATTGACGAAGATTTGTATAAATAGTAAAATTATGAATATTTTATATCTATTCGCTTTCATCTGTTGTTAATCAAGGTGCTTACAGTTGGTACTGCGCTTGTTGCTCTGTCTGATCGATGTTATTATTATTTTAGTGTGCATAGTCTTGTAAATCGTGGAGGTGTCTTATTTTATATTTTTATTATAAAGTAATTGTGTTAATGTTTTTAAATGTAATAAGGTGTTGTAATTTTCAATGTGGAAATTTCGTGGCTTATTTTCTTGTAAAGCTAATAGTGTTTTAAGCTGTGTTTTAAATATAAATGTGTTTATTCGTGTAAATATAATTTTGCATTGCTATTATAAAAGTGTCGTCTGTTAATGCGATTTGCAAATGCATTGTGTCTGCGGTGTTGCTATATATCACTAGCAGGTAAGGGTATTTATTATTGATGTGTATTTATTGTAACATGGTGAAGATTCTTTTGTGTTAACAAACATAAAGTGTTTAACGATTAAAATTATATTATTTTATATACGAATAACTACTAAAGTCACATTTTATTTATTTGAAATTAAGATTTGTTTAATTACTAGTTGGCAACTCTTTTGCTTTAAGACAACAGCTGATCTTGACCAGCTGAGACTGCATTCATTTGTTCACACTGATAAATCGATGTCTTAAGTAATTGTTAAAAACATTTAATTTACAAGTAGATATTTTATATCTTTTGCAAAGTCAGTCTGTCCATATATTATTTTGTTAATATATTTTCTTATTCATATATATATATTATTGGACATATATTTATATTTATGTTTTATATATATATATAAATGTATGGGCAAAAATTTATATGAATATATTGGTAAAGTATTTGTGTTGATATTTTATTTATTTCTTTTGAGCATAATATTTAATATATATATATATATATATATATATATATATATATATATATATATATATATATATATATATATATATATATATATTTATATATATATTTATATCTCTCTCTCTCTTATATACATATATATATATATATATATATATATATATATATATATATATATATATATATACTTGGTAGTTAGCATTTTGGTTCTATAGTTGCGGTGCGCATGTATACGGATATCTGTTGACATCCGGCTATATGTACATGGAAGTATAAAACCTGTAGATATTTTGAAGTATATATATATATATATAAATATAATCGATATATAGTACTGAAGGTTCTATATGTGCAGTGCGCATGTATACGGATATCTATAGACATCCGGCTACATGTTCATGGACTTATAAAATCTAGTTTGTAAGACCAGTACATTTTCATTTATTTTTAGTAAATATTTCTAAAAATTGTCAGTGGTTTCCTTGGTATTTCAAACGTATTTTGCTTTTCATTTATTTCAAATATTCAATTAGCAATTGCTTTAAGTCTTAAAGACGTGATTTTCGTGATTGAAAGATTGATCACAAAAAGGGTTCATTCGCTGGTAAGAAAAGTATTGATTGAACTGTTTTCACATAAGGCAAAGAACTCGGTCAAACCGTTGTTCCACTTCAGAGAGATAAGTTGGTGAGTTTGTAGAGTTTAATATTGCATTCTAATATTGCACAGGCCAATAGCTCACTTAACAGGAGGCCTGGATACTGTTACAATACAGGTTTGAGAATCTAATAAGGTGTTAGTTGATTGGATTGTCACGGGGGCCTGGGATTTGTTCATCAGTTCGAAGAGTAAGTTATGACAGATAATTTAATATCTTTTGTAATCTTTTTAGCATCTATGTCATAAGTGGGCTCAATATGAATAGATCAGTGATCATTTCATCCATACTTGTAATTCACAAGTCCCTCTTTAACATATTGTTACTAAATATTTACCTTCACGAACAATATCTTCTGATGACTTAAGATTGAGTTCAGAATATATATCAAGTTGGGGATAATTAATGTCAATTCTTCTAAGTGGTTAAAATTCTTTAAAATAGTTCTTCTCAAGTGTTGAATTCGCTTCCAAGTAGTTTTCCTTAAGCAGACTAGTCGCTAACACTCTCTAAAATATATCATTCTTCAAATAATATATTCCAAGTGAATAAAACATCCAACAGACACAGAAGTCTTATGATAACAATTTTGTAAAAGTTTACGAATACAAGTCTTTAAAGGTGTATTATTTCGAACAGGAGATAGAAGAACCAACGTGAAGATTATTCGATATATTTATATTCTTTGCCAATTATCAAGATGTTAGAGATTTTGAGATTACATCAGACTTGCCTTTTCCCACGAAATTATTTTTACTAAAAGAATCTTCATTAAATGTTCCAGTAATCGTTCTTAAATTAACTAATTTCCTGCAAATGATAATGTTTTAAATAATAAAATCTTATCCTCCTCCTTCTTACTCTCACTATGCTTCACCTCCCCCTCAACCTTTTCCTCTTCATTCTTCTCCTTCCTATCCTCATTACCCTCGCTCTCCCAACCAGCGCCGCCGTTCCTTTCACCGCTCTCCTACTCCACATCGTCAACCTGTTGCTCTACCTTACCACCCTCCTGGTCAAGCATCTTCTCCGCCCCCTTCCACTCCTACCCACGATCATCAGGGTATTTGTTTGAACCACCAGAAGTGGGGCGCCCAGACTAGGAATTGTTTGAAACCTTGTACTTTTCCGTTAAACTATCCTGCCATGTCTTAAAGTCGCAAGATGTGGCTAAGTGTGCGTCTTCTCTGCTCTGCGTTTTTGACCCTGCTACAAAACTGTCCTATCTCGTTGACACCGGTTCTTCCTTCTGTATTCTACCTCGTTCCTTCTTACACAAGAATAGTGCCGCAGAACCTCTTGGCGCGCTGCAGGCCGCGAACGGTTCTCTTATTCATACGTATGGTTCCAAACGTGTGCACCTTACTCTTTCATTCCGCCGCGATTTTCACTGGGATTTCATCATTGCCGATGTCACGCTGCCCATCATCGGCGCTGATTTTTTGTCGCATTTTAACATCCTGGTTGATTTACATCACAACCGTCTAATTGACTATGAAACACAGTTTTCATCCGCATGCATCCGTGCTACCTCTTCGATTAATGGCATCACTCTTCCCACTACTTCCAATCCTTTTGAATCTCTTCTTTCTTCTGAATTTTCTGATCTCGTCTCACCCATGCCAACTCTTCCTGAAGTAAAACATAACGTCGTCCATTATATTGAGACGAATGGGAGACCTCCTTTCTCCCACGCACGTCGTCTTGCTCCCGACAAACCGCTGCTAAGCAGGAGTTTAATACTGCTGGCAAGGCGTAATCTTCTAAGTCGAATACTCCTCCCCTCTTCATCTTGTGCTGAAACCAAACGAAAACTGCCGTCCCACGGGCGATTATAGGTGCCTCAACGCTATCACTCATTGATAATTGCCTGTCCACCTGGGACTTTGCCCACTTGACATCTGGATGCAAGATTGACCTTGTGAAGGCGTTTTACCAAATTTAAATCATCGGCGACGTCCACAGACCACTGTTATCACTCCCTTCGGTCTCTTTAGTTTTTACGCCTTACACGGTGTTATCATGCACAGTTCAGCCGTTTCTTATTTATATTTTTTTAGATTCAATATCGTGGTTTTGTCTTCATCGATCATATAATGCTGAAATACCTCTCTCAGGAAGAACTCTCATCTCACCGATGTTCCTGGAGTTGGTGGAGCTCGACATGATAGTAATAACTTTCAAATCTTGTATTCTGGCGTTGCTACTATGCTTCTTGGACACCCTACCTCTTCGAGGGCGTCGTCCCCTCGAAGATGTCCATTCCTGCCAACCGTTTCTTTCCCTCTTCTTTCCAAACATCGCTCATGTTTCTTGGGATGATTAACTTCTATCACAGCTTCCCTAAATCCCGTCAGCGGCATAGAAATACTTCGCCCTCTCAACGCTCTTTATAAAGCCTGACCGCAAAGTTCTTCGGCCTCTGTCACTGTAGGTTGGACCGACGAGGCCAGCCATGCCTTCACCTTCATCAAGGCTCTGAAAAGCTTCTTCCGTTCTTCTCGTCTTTCCTTCTCTTTCCGCTCCTACCCCATTCATACCGACGCTGGTCTTACGGTGGGTGCTGTCCTGCAGCAATTTTAGAGGTGGTAGCGTCATTAGTTCTTCTCAAGAAGGTTCAACCTCCCGAAGTACGTTATAGCTCTTTTGGAAGGCCTCCTTATCTACATCGCCAATCAGCTGCTCAACTGTGCATGGAAGATCAAATTTATTTTCTCACTGATCATCTGCCCATCCTCATGCCATGCTGCTTCTACTGTCCAAACAGTCCTCTCGCGAGGCTTGCCACCTCAAATTTCATCACTGTTCGATCTTAAATCCGTCAGGATTTTGAAGAGAAACATTATTCACCAGTGTCTTTTCGCATCAGTGCAATTTCTCCTCTCCCCTTCTCTCGACTATGAGGAGATGTCCGCAACTTAGCTGGAAGAATATAGTTCCAATAACTCTGATTCATTTATCAGTGTAATGGAAGAAAGTGCTTCTGGTTTCCTTCCCACTTCTATATCATATCTTCTCATCTTCCCCCAATAGTCTCGTACCTACTTCTATGCGTCATAATGTGCCACATTCACGATCTGCCCACACACAGTGTCAAGGAAACCCATGTCAGCATTTCTTCTTTAGCTAAATTCAAAGCCGTAATAGATGGCAGTCGGTTTATCTAAGTAGACGCCATTGATTGGCAATCTACAGGGATTATTTATAGTGATTAACATTTGATCCCTGAAGGCTCTAATTACGCCATTGCTTTAGACATTTTAAAAGGAATTTCTCGATAGAGATTTCATAGTAGAAAAAATAATTGTTAGGCTATTAGACATTTCTCCTCCTCCCTGAAGATAGTTTATCGGTGAAATCTTTATTAATGAGTTAAGGCTAGCTTATGATCTGAAGTCTTACAGTTAGATTTCCTTACTCCTGGCCTGGGTTTAAATGAGGTGATTACTAATGGAGTTAATAATTACCTAGGTTTACTCTGATTATTAATCAATATCCAACCAATTACCCTAAGTAGTGTCATGACTGAGAATTCGTCTACATAATAAGTACTTGGGTGATCAGAGATACAGCTGGCATGAAATAACAACTTTAGGAATAATAATTTGGCAGATACAAGAGTAGTATCATGATCAGGTTGGGGATTTTGATTTTTAGAAAAAATCATTTTTAAATCTTGGATTTTAGAGAATCGTGACGTCACATTAAATATGTTATAAACAACTTTCTTTTTGATTCAAATTAAAGTATTATTTTAACCTAACCCTACTATCGAGTTCAAAATCTTAAAAAATAGGGCTTATAGTCTATGACACAATGAAACAGTAACACTAAAGAGTGTTATTTGTAATATTAATGTATATTACATCAGAAATAAAAGAAATATGTTTGAAACATGATCTTTGTTGACATTTTTATAGTCATATAAATTTGAAACGAATAGCCTTGCTAGTATTCTCCTCTAATTTTTAATGATGTATTTGAGAATTCGTCTACCTTAATGAAACGCTTGGAGCTGATGCAGAGATCACAGCCTAAGCTTGAAAATAATAACTCAAGGAATAATAGATTTGGCAGACGCAAGAGTAATTATCATGATAACCCTAATAATAATGGTCTTAAATATAATAAATTTAACAATAGTAAACCTACTAATAGTAGCCAAAATGAGGGTGATGGTAATGATGAGTCTCCTTGTACTAACCTGCCCAAAGCTACCCTTGAGAATTTTAACACTAAGTCTGCCAAATCTACTGTTCCTTTTAAGAGGAATGCAGCTTTCCCATGTAAATTTTGCAGCATGGCAGGTCATAGCATGAATAAATGTACAAATTACCCCGATATTGAATCTAGGCTAGAACGCTGTGAACAGCTACACATTTGTAGATTCTGCTCAAGTGCAATGCATGCTTCTGATGAGTGCCCTGGTAATAACGACAGTAATTTAGACTACCCATGCATGTACTGCAACCTTCGAACACACATATCTGCTTTGTGTATAGGGCAACCTAATTTTGCCATTAGATTTAAGTTAGTTTGTAGTATTTAGTTTAAGGAATTTTAGGCTTATTTATGCTTAAAATGTTGTAAATAACTTTTTGCTTAGGATCCTATTCTTGAATAGTATCCTCTCTTTGTATTTAGGCCTAATAATTTATTTGTGCTGTGAATTTATAAGAATCGGTGATGGGACAGTCCTGCACTACTATTACCTAACATATTGCGCTTGTGCATGAAGCATATTTTTTAAATATTCTTTTTTGGTCTTATACATTATTAGGCTTACTTATTTAAAATTCTTAAATTATGTATGATATGCTGATGCCATATTTCTTTGCTTCAATATTTATTAGGACTTTTGTCGTCAGACAGTTTTCCGCTTTAAAAATTTTCTTTAGAACTTCTATCTTTGGGTAGTGGTCTTTCTTTAAACATTCTCATTTATATTATTTGACCTGTTGATTCTTTGGCCTTTGGCATGTTTAAAAAATTAGGACATTTCTTTAATTTACATATTTTACTGTATTATGTTCAAAAATATTTACAATAATTTGGCATGGCTGGTTCAAAAAATATTTTAAAATATATATACTTTGAAAGTTTGACCTCTGTTTGATTGGTTTTGATAGTTAAAAAAAAAAGGGCCTTCTTTGAACCTTTTTTAATTTAATTCTGGTTTCAGACCTGATTTTTAAACAGTATACTCCTATTACCCTTTTTTTTTGTCTCTGGTTTTACATAGGTGCTTATTATGCTGTATCTTAAGCAAACTTGGTTCAAAGCTAAAGTCTTACTTTAAAATTTTACATTGCTCTATTTATTTGATTTACATACTTGTCCTTATGGACCGTTCAATTATATTTGAATAATTTATTCTGAATTTCCTTGGTTATTACTACATTTTGAATATTTTGCTTATATTATATTGTACAACATATGGCTTGAACTCTTGCTTAGTAATTACTTAATACTTTAATTTGGTCTCATGCATATGACCAATCAAAAGTGTAAAACGTAGTAATTTCAGAGAAAGTCTAAGGCATGTCGGCCTTTGACCTGGATTCCCTGCGTCATTAGGCTCAACGATCTCAGAATCGACTTCCCCGACTTAAGAAACCCATAACTTAACACCTCAAACGTCAAAATCTGACGACCTTACGAAATTCCAAGTCATGTCGGCATTTAACTTAAATTTCCTGTTTCAAACGCCTCACGTACCTCAAAAACGGCTTCCCCGATCCCAAAAACCCATAGATAGACACCTCAAACGTCAAAATCTATCGGCTTTACAAAATTTCAAGTCATGTCGGTTATTGACTTGGTTTGACCGGTTCCAAACGTCTCACATACCTCATAAACGGCTTCCCCGACCCCAAAAACCCATAGATGGACACCTCAAGCGTCAAAATCTGACGACCTTACGAATTTCCAAGTCATGTCGGCATTTGACTTGAATTCCCTGTTCCAAACGCCTCACATACCTCATAAACGGCTTCCCCGACCCAAAAAACCCATAGATGGACACCTCAAGCGTCAAAATCTGACGACCTTACAAAATTTCAAGTCATGTCGGCTATTGACTTGGTTTGACCGGTTCCAGAACCTCAGAAAACGCATCACCGACCTCGAAAACCCCCAATTTGACGTTTCAAGCGTTAAAAACGCTTGAAATCCCGAAAAACGCAGGAACTTGCGGCGTACGAGGGCTCAGGCTCCGGCTCAGGCTCCGGCTCCTGAATAAAAATCTACGGTTAAAAAATATACCAGGATTCCAGAAAAATAATAAAAAATATTACCTGCATTCCAGAAAAAATAATAAAAATATTACCAGCATTCCAAATTTAGCCGTAAAAATCTACGGA
>JABUQX010112234.1:17500-35000 GCA_015478945.1 Trachelipus rathkii
ACTCGTTTTCGGTTGTCAAAATCTATATTGAAACAATAAACATAATTAATATATTATAAACAATTAACAATAATAATAATAATAATAATAATAATAATAATAATGATACTAATAATTGCATTGTGAAAAATAGATATTAAAGTTACGCATAAAATGATACGTTTTCTCTTTACATTTTTTAGGGAAACTATTACATAAAATATATGAAATTTTGAACGTAGCTTCGCTGTATTATTGAATAAAATATTAAAAATTACTTAAAATTAAATAATCGTATTGTATAATGAAGAACATAAAATTGCTGCATCTTTTTTACTAATACACAATTGCCAAAAAAAACACAGAATCGTAAAGTATCACAAAAGCAAGTATGGAATAATAAGAACTAGGTTTCACAAGTCACTGACCTTGTAACATTCGAAGGCAAGGGATGCACTTAAAACAAATGGAGCATTAAACGTTAATAAAATCACTGATGCTCACAAGATCAATATTCATAAGATTTGGCAAATTGTTTGTAATGAAAACAGGTTATTTGGGACGAAATAAAGGAGCGGTTCCAGAAAGCTTGTTCAAGGCGATAAGATGGCGGGATCGATTGACCAATAGCAAGCAAGGATGTGGTCATGTGAGAGGTAGGACGATAATACTAAAAAGGAAGAAAGTGGAACGAGACATGGCTCCCCTCCCGAACAGCGGAGCTCGAGAGGGATTAAGGTGAAAAGCGAACCACTGGACGTAATGCTCGTCCATAACGCGATGTGGAACGGGGTGGACCAGACGGTAAGGTTGCAGTCGGAATGGGTTCCGGATTCGGAGGAGGAATCGGTATTGGAACAGGAGGCGGAGATGTCGGAGCGGGGGGCGCCGGAGTGGCTGGCGAAGAAGTGACAATAGCTGAAGGAGTTGGCAAAGGGTCAGGTTCGGTTGGAGAACAAGTTGATGTAAAAGGCAGAATGGGCATAAAGTCGATATTATCTTGCGAAGTAGAGGTAGATGGTGCGGGTGCCGAAGGTGGAGGAGGAGTGGTGGAAGAAGCGGGATCATGTTCAAAATAAGCCGGTTTGATCCTATCCACTGATATGTTTTCGCCTTTGCTCCCCTTCTGTAAGGTGAAAAACTTTCGATAGCGTTTTAATACGAGGAAAGGTCCGTCATAGCGGGCTTGCAAAGGGCTACGGTGTGAATCATGCCGAATTAATACATGAGAGCAAGTCTCCAAATCCGCAGGCATGTAGGTTGGACGGGGAGGGTGGCGTGGCAAAGATGGTTTCCATGCTTCGGTACGTTGACGAAGGCGAGCCAGGAAGGTGTGCTGGTTCGTAGTTTTTGGAGAGGGAAGTATAAACTCACCAGGTATTCGGATGGTGGTGCCATAGACGAGCTCAGCAGTTGAGCATTTGAGGTCTTCTTTGTATGAAGTTCTGATACCGAGTAGGACAAGAGGAAGAGTTTCGGACCAATTGTCCGGTGTTCCATGGGCCATAAGAGAGGCCTTTAGCTGTCGGTGGAACCTCTCTATGAGCCCTTGAGCTTGCGGATGGTAGCTGCAAGAGCGAAGGCGCTTAGAGCCGATTAAAGTCATAAGGTCCTTCCAGAGGTGAGACTCAAACTGCCTACCCTGGTCTGTGGACACGGTCGAGGGAGTGCCAAACCTGGCTATCCAGTTGTACAGAAATGCCTGAGCAATTGTCTCGCTGGAAGTATCACGCAAGGGAATGGCTTCTACCCATCGAGTGTATCTGTCTATGCACGTTAAAATATGTGTGAAACCATCTGAGGGTGGTAAAGGGCCGACTAAATCAATGTGCACCTGGTCAAAACGTTCACCAGGGGGAAGAAATTGCTGAAGAGGTGCAACAGTGTGCCTGTGCACTTTGGATTTTTGACAGTTGAGACACTGCGTTGTCCACTGTTTAACATCCTTTAGTAAGGACGGCCAAACGAAATGCTTACCTATCTTAACTTGACTACCTTTTACCCCTGGGTGCGACACATCGTGAATGGTGTGAAACACCTTTCTACGCATGGGGGTAGGTACGACTGGACGAGGGTGTGCGGAAGAGACGTCGCATAACAAAGGGGGAAAACCAAAAATTTCTACAGTTTGAATGTCGTAAGAAGAAGCACTAGGAAAAACAATGTCTTCGAGTTGCTGCAGACGAGCCATTTCGACGAAATCAATGTCTGGTAAAGGAGAGATAGCGTTAATTCGGGAAAGAGCATCGGCAGGAATGTTGTCTTTTCCTTTTATATGGCGGATATCAGTTGTGAATTGGGCAATGAATTCCAGGTGGCGCTTCACGAGGGGACTGTTTCACTGTGGAAGCTGTAATGGCATGCGTGATAGGTAAATGATCAGTTACAACATGGAATTCCCGACCTTCTATGAAGTAACGGAAGTGCTTAATAGCTAAATAAATTGCGAGAAGTTCCCTTCCAAATGCGCTGTATCGTGTTTCAGGCGGCTGGAACTTTTTAGAAAAGAAAGCTAATGGACGCCATTCGTTATCAATAAATTGTTGTAGGACGGCACCTGCCGCGAAATCTGAAGCGTCTGTGTTGATTCTAGTCGGGGCTGTGTCGGATGGAAATATAAGTAACACGGAAGAGGCAAGGGCTTCCTTGATGGCGGTGAAGGCATTAGTTGCTTCGTCGTTCCAATCTACAGTGACAGAAGCAGCAGAACCTTTACGTGGATGCTTAAGAAGTGCGTGAAGCGGGAGGAGAATTTTAGCGGCGGACGGTATAAAACGATGGTAGAAGTTTACCATCCCTAAAAAACGACGAAGTTGACGCTGTTTAACGGGTTTCGGAAACTCACGAATGGCTGCCACACGATCCTCAAGGGGACGTATACCATCGGCAGAGATCGTATGTCCGAGAAAAGTTAAGGATGAAACTCCGAATTCACATTTGGAAGAATTGACACATAGACCAAATTCACTTAGTCTGGTAAAAACTTGCCTGAGATGTGAAGTATGTTCCTCCGGAGAGGTACTGGCAATCAATAAGTCGTCTATGTAGGCGAAAACGAAAGGTAAACCGCGTAATACTGAGTCTAGAAGACGTTGGAAAGATTGACTAGCGTTTCGTAAACCGAATGGCGTTCGAAGAAATTCGTAAAGTCCGAAAGGAGTGATAATGGCAGTCTTATGAATGTCTTCCGGATTGACGGGAATTTGAAAAAATGCGCTAATTAAGTCAATTTTTGAGAAAATGGTACAACCAGAGAGGTGGGATGTGAAATCCTGTAAATGAGGTACATTATAGCGGTCTGGGCGAGTGATCGCATTCAGGCAGCGATAATCGCCAGTCGGGCGATAATCCCCATTTGGTTTGAGAACCATATGTAATGGAGAGGCGTAATCGGACTTTGAGGGGCGGATGATGCCCTTCTCTAAGAGAGATTCAAATTCTAGCTTTGCCGCTTTGAGTTTATCTGGTGCAAGACGTCGTGCATGAGAGAATGGAGGTCTGCCAGAAGTTTCAATGTGATGAACAACATTATGTTTCACAGGAGGGAACTTGGAGACTGGAGAAAGAAGCTCTGGAAAATCGGTGATTAATAGTGATTCAAAAACATTATTAGTTGGAGAGAGATGTATGCCACTGATGGATGCGGAAGCACGAATACAGGCAGATGAGAAATGTGTCTCAAAATCAATGATGCGGTTGTGGTTCATGTCAACAAGAAGGTTGAAGTGGGACAGGAAGTCTGCACCTAATATTGGTAATGTGACGTCAGCTATCGTGAAGTCCCATATAAAATCACGACGGAACGAGAGCGTTAAATGGAGTCGTTTGGTACCATAAGTGTTAATGGTTGTGCCATTGGCGGCGCGTAAAGAGCCTGATGGTTCTGGAGCATGAGGTTTCCCGAGGATGGAAAGTGGCACAGCGGAAATGGAACTACCGCTATCTACGAGATAAGATAGTTTGGTGGATGGATCGTAAACACAAAGCAAGTTGGACGCTTTTGAAACCACTCCGAGCGAATTTACAGAGTGGTGTTTAAGTTTAAATTCCCGAATGTACAAGGCTTAAGACATGACCGAGTTTGATCTCCGAAACGTTGATGGTTCCTACAAATACCCTGTTGGTTATGTGATGGAAACTGAACTAAAGCCTGAGAATCGACAGGAGAAGAGGCAAACTGACGCGAAGGAGTAGGTGAGCGACGGTACGAACGTCGTTGCATATTTGGAGAGCGAGAATTATGACCATAATTGTAAGCAGAATAAGTATTTGATGCATTTGAAGGGAGCTGGGGGTATGAAGGAGTGGGAGGAGGCTGGGGGTATGAAGGAGGTAGTGAATAAGGATGAGGAGAGGACTGAGGATACTGTTGTTGAGGATAAGGATATTGTTGTTGAGGATAAGGATATTGTTGTTGAGGATAAGGAGAGGGAGGGGGAGGAGGAGGGGAAGGAGGAGGATGGGAGGAAGGAGCAGTGTAACGCGTTTCTAAAGCTCGTAATCTCGTAGTTAAGTCCATGATGGTGTTCTGTAACACCTGTAGTTGTGATAAAATATAAGCATTTTCAGTGGGCGGCGGTGGGTGCCTAATGGCATTGACTGACTCATTTACATGCGATAGCGACGCTGGTGGTAAGGTATTATTACCTGAGGGATCCGTGATATGCGAAACTTGTGATGGTATGTCTGCTGTCGTAAGAGGTTTCGCTTTACAAACCCTATCTGCATAAGTAGCGAGCTCTTGCAATGAGCAGTTTGGATCAACCGTTGCTAAACGCAGTTGCATCTCTGTGGGGAGTTTTTGTAGAAAGAGATGGCGAACAATATGAATACAATTACCTACGGGAGGACCGTCAAGGAGATTTAGCATATCTGATAGCAGTACTGAAGGAAGACGGTCTCCAAGAGAGCCACCAGTCAAAAGTTTTTTTACTTTTTCGGCATCGGTTTCCCCCAGCCGGTTTAAAAGTTCGGATTTCAGTTGGCTGTAGGGCTGGTTGTGGGAATGTAAGGATGGTAAAACGTCTTTCAAACGCTGCAAAACGTGAACTGGCAATATATTTAGGAGGGCCCGAAATCGGGCAGGTTCGGTGGTTGTTTCAAGCTGGAGCTCGAGCAGCGTAAAAGTGAGATCCAAGTCATTGTTGATGAATTTACCGGAATATACACTAGATGATTCCCTGTCTGAAGCAGGCTGTTGGGAAATTACGTTCATATTTTCAGTATTTGCAGCGTCAGGGGGGGACATAGTTGAAAAATATTTATATAATACGATTGAAAAATATTTTCGAAAATAATATTACGAGAAAAAAAAATATGCTTAAGATGCGATTTGCACACGCTATATATGATATAAAATGTGGTCAGAGACCAAATAATAGACTAAATACTACAAAAAGGTATGCAATGGATGAGGAAAATATATAAGCGGCCGCTTGTACGGGCTAGAATAATGTAAAAATAAATGATTAAAATTGTAAAAATATTAGGAGGACAATTACGAAATTAAATGCGCTAAAAACGCAACTTACATACGCTGATATGAAAAATATGATGGTCGGAGACCAAAGACAGAGTAAATTTTAACAAATAGGTGTATAAATGGTAACAATAATATATAGTAAGCCGCTTTTATGGGCCGAAATGATTTAAAAATAAATAATTGAAATTGGTAATTCGGGCCAGAAATGGGCCTGATAATATTTCAAAAAAAAAAATTTTTTTTAAATTTGTTCAGTAAAATAAATTAATAATTTTTTTAATATTATGGAATTAAACTTCTGCTTCAAGATGTGATTGCAGAAATGCCGGGATAGCGACGGCAAAACTCCAGGGGCATCAATGTTACGTTCAGGGACGTAACTGAAGTTTCAGAAGGCTGTAGTAACAAAACTCGTTTTCGGTTGTCAAAATCTATATTGAAACAATAAACATAATTAATATATTATAAACAATTAACAATAATAATAATAATAATAATAATAATAATAATAATAATAATGATACTAATAATTGCATTGTGAAAAATAGATATTAAAGTTACGCATAAAATGATACGTTTTCTCTTTACATTTTTTAGGGAAACTATTACATAAAATATATGAAATTTTGAACGTAGCTTCGCTGTATTATTGAATAAAATATTAAAAATTACTTAAAATTAAATAATCGTATTGTATAATGAAGAACATAAAATTGCTGCATCTTTTTTACTAATACACAATTGCCAAAAAAAACACAGAATCGTAAAGTATCACAAAAGCAAGTATGGAATAATAAGAACTAGGTTTCACAAGTCACTGACCTTGTAACATTCGAAGGCAAGGGATGCACTTAAAACAAATGGAGCATTAAACGTTAATAAAATCACTGATGCTCACAAGATCAATATTCATAAGATTTGGCAAATTGTTTGTAATGAAAACAGGTTATTTGGGACGAAATAAAGGAGCGGTTCCAGAAAGCTTGTTCAAGGCGATAAGATGGCGGGATCGATTGACCAATAGCAAGCAAGGATGTGGTCATGTGAGAGGTAGGACGATAATACTAAAAAGGAAGAAAGTGGAACGAGACAATATATATATATATATATATATATATATATATATATATATATATATATATATATATATATATATATATATATATATATATATATATATATATATATATATATATATATATTTATATATATTTGGGCAGTTGATAATATTTGAATATTTTGCCTTCTTGGACTTAAGAAAGGCATATGTGAATCGGAAAATTCCAGAGCCAGACTTTGAGGATGTCTGGGAGGTGTACTCGGAGGAAGGAAAGTCTGAGGAGAGGAATAAAAAGCTCGTATAGCATTAGAGAGTGTAAAGTTAGAACTGGATATAAGAATGAGAAATGGTTTGAGGTGGGAAACAATGAGACAAGGCAGTGGTTTGTTCCGTTACACTTTATAGCCTACATTTGGAAGTAGTAATCAGAATGGTTAAAGAAGAATTTCCGAATTATTTTGATGACATGTGGGGTAATGGGAATGTTTTATGATGTTCATCCTGGAAGATGTGTTTATGGAGGAAACTTATGAAATGTTTTTGGAAGAATATGAAGATTGCTTTAAAGCTGAATATGGAAAATACAGTGATAATGAGAGTAGGTAGAGACGATGAGGGAGAAGTGGAGATCGTCATTAATGATGAAAGGTTAAGAAATGCTCATTTAATTGTGTATTTGGGTGTCATATTTACAAGCAAGGGAGGATGTGTACGGGAAGTGGAGGCAAGAATGGAAAAATACGGAAGAACAATGAGAGCGTTTTGTCCAATTATGAAAGATCGGATGATGGATATAAAAGTGAAAAAGATAATATTTGATAGCATACTTGTACCTACATTGATATATGAAGCAAAAACATGGAGCTTTGCAGCAAGGGAATTAAAAGGATCGAAGCTGCTGAAATGAAGGTGTTGAGGACGTTAGTGGGAAATATAGGAGAGAGAGAGAGAGAGAGAGAGAGAGAGAGAGAGAGAGAGAGAGAGAGAGAGAGAGAGAGAGAGAGAGAGAGAGAGAGAGAGAGAGAGAGAGAGAGAGAGAGAGAGAGAGTTTGGGTGGTGCCTGTGTTGAACAGGAAGGATTCGGCGAGACTGAAATGGTGGGGGTATATAGTAAAGATTCTGGAAGAGCGAGTCGCGAGTAGAAGGTGGAGGTGGAGAGTGAAAGGTGTAAGGCGGAGGAAGACCAAGGGTAAGATGGAAATATTGTGAGAGAGCCCTGAGAAGAAATTGACTTCCCGAGATGCGACACTGAAGGAGGATTGTGTATTTTTGGAAAGGACTGCGTTAAAATCGATGTTGTCTCCATTGACAGGCCTAAGGCCTTCCTGAGGGAAGACGTAAGTCGTAAATGATATATATATATATATATATATATATATATATATATATAGAAAGAGTATATATATATATATATATATATATATATATATATATATATATATATATATATATATATATATATATATATATATATAATCACATAAACGGAGCTTTAAAGTAAATAATACATATATATATATATATATATATATATATATATATATATATATATATATATATATATATATATATATATATATATATATATATATATATATATATATATATATATATATATATATTGAAAGATAATTGAGGAATGGGAGGAGAATCAACGTCCTATCGCTGTAAACCATTGAAAGAAAAATTACTCTGTTGTCTTAACAAGCTGAAGTTTTTTCTCATAAAATATTATTTGACCTTTCTGGGACATTAAACCTTGTAACGCTGTTAGAATTAGTCAACTAAAATTAATAAAGATTTGCTGGTAGTGACAGGGAATAAAATTAAAGATCAATAAAAGGTTTTGTTTATTAACACAATATACATAAGAATTATAGATTTCAAATATGAACAGTAGCGTCAGTTTAAGATCAGTTGATCTTCGGAGATATGCGTGGAGAATCTGCGGCGTTACTACAATCTGGATACCACATTAGCTAGACTAATAATCCAATCACATCCAAGCTGAAAAATCCGTCAAGCTAGACTTAACAGACAGAAAATTGAGCTAGACTCAACGTTGCGGTCGGCTAGGCCTTCCAAAGTTCGTATTAGCTAGACCAGCGGTCTCCAAACTTTTTTGATCGCGTACCCCTAAGTGGAAGATAATTCTAAGTTGTACCCCTATGGGCCTGTAATATATATATATATATATATATATATATATATATAGCTAGAGGTATATATATATATATATATATATATATATATATATATATATATATATATATATATATATATATATATATATATATATATATATATATATATATATATATTTATATCAATATATATATATAAACTCGCACAAATTTAATGCATCATCCGTAAATATAATGTAAACTATTTCATTTTTGGAAATGTAGAGCTAGGGTTTGGTTTTATTTGGGTCATACCTAACTTCGGAGTGTATACCGTATGTAACTATACCGTGTATGGAACTAAATGACATAATAAAGATAACCAACCAAAGTACGAAATCCCGAAAGTACGTTCATAGGAGAACAAGATGGCAAAACACCAACCAACTAACGAAGCAAACCCTATGCTGCAAGTCGTAGCTTAACAAAGACTGTCGCAAAGGAAAGACATCGTTAGAGAAGAGGAACGTCCCATAGGAGGTATCACACTGTCGGAAGCAGACCATTCTCAGAGACAGGTGGCTCAGCAACTCGGGGTAAACCAATCGACGGTCAGTTGAATCCTTCGTTGGTTCATAGAGAATGGCAGCAACCGTAGATGACATGGTCAGGGTCACCCGAGGGCGACGTCCGAGAGAGATGACAGATTCCTCCGTCTGGCAGTGCTTCGTGATCGTTTCCAAACAAGCGTACAACTACAACACAGGCTCCGTGAGGTCAGACATGTGCCCATTTCCGATCGTACAGTGAGAAGACGACAGAATGAACGTGGAGTACGTATTACAAGGTCTGCCATCGTCCCTCTCCTGATCAGGGAGCATCGGGTTGCGGTTTCATTTTTCACAAGCGTATGGAGATTGGACACTCACAGATGAGTCGAGGTTCACACTACATGGACCAGATGGACGTCGGCGAATTTGGAGACGTGCAGGTGAGCACTTTTCTGCTTGCAATATCTCCCCAAGGATTCCTTTTGGAGGTGACTGTGATGGTGTGGGCAGGCATTTGTTTGGGTGCTCGCACGGCATTGCATATCGTGAGCAGAGGAATGCTAACGGCTGAAAGGTATGCGGAAGACATCCTCCAAGAGTATATAGTGCCTTTCTCGTCCTTCATTGGCGTCCATTTTTTGTTACTCCATGACAACGCCACACAGCACACTGCACAGGTCGTCCAACGGTACCTACAACAGGTAGGGATCAGACTCCTGGCCATTTCTGCGAGGAGCCCGGAAATTAATCCCATTCAACATGTTTGGGATTTGTTGGGTAGGCGTGTTCGAGCCCGTGAACACGCTCCGTCCACACTAAGGGAGCTTGCAAACGCTTTGACAACATCCCGCAGGAGACCATCTCCAAGATCATTTCATCAATGCCGAATCGCTTGGAGGAAGTTGAAAGGGCCAGAGGGGGTACAACCCATTATTAGACACCTTTATGCTGCATTTCACATTGTAATTTGTAGAATATTGTTGTTGATTAATAAAATCATCATATCCATATTTTTTTAGTTTTCTTTATTATGCCATTTAATTTCCTACACACTATCGTTACATACGGTTTATACATTTATAACCCTGTGCAACACTCCCGAGTTAGATATGAACCAAATAAAACCAAACCCTAGTCCTACATTTCCCAATATGAAAGAGTTTAAATTATATTTACGGGTGATGCATTAAATATATATATATATATATATATATATATATATATATATATATATATATATATATATATATATATATATATATATATATATATATATATATATATATATATATATATATATATATATATATATATCGCACTCACTTGATACAAGATCATACACTCGCAAGTGATCGTGAGGCTACTTCTTTGGCGTACCCCCAAGTATCACTCTGCGTACCCCCCGGGGTACGCGTACCCCACTTTGGAGACCACTGAGCTAGACTAATACAGATGTATCTGGCTAGACCAGATCTGTCAGCTAGACTGACAGTACCTTTCGTTGAGCTAGACTCAACGTTGCGGTCGGCTAGGCCTTCCAAAGTTCGTATTAGCTAGACTAATACAGGTGTATCTGGCTAGACCAGATCTATCAGCTAGACTGATAGTACCTTCGATGAGCTAGACTCAACGTTGCGGTCGGCTAGGCCTTCCAAAGTTCGTATTAGCTAGACCAGATCTGTCAGCAAGACTGACAGTACCTTTCGTTGAGCTAGACTCAACGTTGCAGTCGGCTAGGCCTTCCAAAGTTCGTATTAGCTAGACTAATACAGGTGTATCTGGCTAGACCAGATCTATCAGCTAGACTGATTATAAGCTTGTGGCTAGACCACAATACTCTTCAACCAAAAATATCTAAGGCTAGACCTCAAATATGAAAAGCTAGACTTTTCTTTTAGTTTCTTGGCTAGACCAAGGAAGAGAGGAAGCAAAGCTTCCAGGTTGCTTAAATATTGGCTGGAAATCAACCTATATATAACTGCTTTTCTTGTAATCAATAATTATCTTATAAATATCATACAAAATATTTTATTTACAATGCAATCATTAAATGAAGAAAAATTTGCTAACTTAAAATATAAAATTAATATTAACTACATATCAAGCTACCGTGGCTCAAACGGTAGGGCGACGGAGTCGCATAGCAAGGTCGTGGGTTCGGATCCTAGGTAGAAATTACCTAGAAAGTTCCCCTCCTTGAATAGGGAAAAATTTGCTAACTTAAAATATAAAATTAATATTAACTACATTTGTCTTAAATTTGGGGTAACTAAAATATAAAAGTATATATTTATATATATAAATATATTTATATTTACAAATAGGGCTTAGTAACTGTTTTTAACTATTTAATAAATTAGTAATATATATAATTTACAGATATAAAACATTTAAAGTGTCCTTTTTCATGTAATTATTCTGAAATACGGCAAAACGCAATTTGCTTATAGAAGAGTTAACCTTATTCATTGAAATTCTGACATGTTCCAGTAATATTACTAAGATTCGGTAAGCAATTCGAAACTGCAATACTTATATTCGTAAATATGGCTTAGTAACAGTTTTTAACTATTTAATAAATTAATAATATATATAATTTACAGATATAAAACATTCAAAATGTCCTTTTCCATGTAATTATTCTGAAATACTTCAAAACGTGATTTGCTTATAGAAGAGTTAACTTTATTCATAGAAATTCTAACATGTTCCAGTAATATTTCCAAGATTGAATAAAGAATCTGCAATCTGCAATACTTAAACAAATAATAATTATTAGAACTTAAATATAAGACAAATATATACATAATTACTTTAGTCATTTATTAATAAAGGTTTATTAATTATGAAATTATAGTTTATATCAGGGGTGGCCAGTGCCGGATTTAGGTTTGAGGAGGCCCTAAGCTATTGAAGGTAATGGCCCCCCCTTTATATATATATATATATATATATATATATATATATATATATATATATATATATATATATATATATATATATATATATATATATATATATAAAAGATATATTTATAAATATATATATAAAAATATATATATATATATATATTATAGTATATATATATATAGGGGAGAGTTTGACCTTCCAAGAATTCGCAAACATGATCTACATTAAAATATTCTTTTTCTTGCATTTGACAAAGCAAAGTCACCGATGATGTCATCAAATTATAAACTGCGTAGCTTGTCACTTTCTATGCCCATGAGCCTCAGGTAACATAATTTAGTTTGAGACATTGTAGTTCTAAATTCATTTTTTATCCTCGTCATTTGAGAAAAGGATCTTTCTCCATGGCAATTTGTAATCATCATACAAAGGAACATTCTCAGAATTGATTCTACATTAGGGAATGCTGATTGGACATGATCATTAAATATTATGTCGTACAGATCCTGATGTGTCAGATTATCATGCTCATGGTTTTGACAATGTTTAACATATTTATGAAAGTGCTTGAGTTCTCCAGCAAAGTTCATGTCCACATCTTCAGGATATGTTTGATTTAATGTATTAACTCCTTCTCGAATCTCTTCTTCTGTAGCATCTAATTTTGTTAAAAAGGAAAATCTTTTTGCAGCATCATTGTCTACTGATGCTCTTTGTGCCAAATTTGATTCTAATGCATCCATCACAGGTATAAATGTTTTGATTCTGAACTTGTCTCTTGGCGGAAGATTCTCTAAAGCATCATCTTCGCATATAAGCCTCCTTTTAGATCTGCTTTTTTTATAATCAACATCAGGCAATTTGTCCTTTGCTTGTTTTTCAAAATAATCAAATAGATTTCTGGAACCTTTAACAAAATCCGAAAGTGAAGCATATAATTTACTACATACACCTAGGCTAATTTTTGGGTCATGCAGTGACTGACTAACCTTGTGAAATTCATCCAGCAAATAACCCCACAAATATAACATTATCATAAATTCTAGTTCCTCCATTTTATTCAAAATGTTTTTGGCTTGAGTTCTTGTTTCACCCTTCTCTATGGCCTCAATATACAACTGAAGCAATGCAGAAAATATTTCGTCGTAACTGTCAAGTATTGCAGTTGTGGCCCTTGAATGAGCTTCCCATCTAGTCTTTGACAAAGACTTTGGAACTTTTGAATGATCTTTGAAGAATGACAACAGCACTGCCCATCTATGTGTAGAAGCTGAAAAGAAATCATATATTTCTTGAACAATTCCAAAAAAGTTTACCGCATCTAAGCAGCAGTTAACTGCTGCTCTACCAACAAGATTCAACGAATGACCTGCACATGGGATATATATAGCATACTTATTAATTTTTAATAACATTTCTTGCATACCCTTATATTTGCCAGACATATTGGCAGCATTATCGTATGACTGGCCTCGACACTTACTAAAATTTATTTCACATTCATTTGTAAGGTAATCATGTACCATCTTAGCCATACTTTCCCCAGTATGGCTACTCATCTCTAGGAAGGTTAGAAAACGTTCAATAAGGAGCCCATTATCCTGTGCGACATACCTTACAATAACAGTGAGCTGATCTACATGGGACAGGTCTGGAGTTGAATCTACAGATAAACTGAAGTATCCTGCTGTTTTTAAATCATTCAAAATTGATTTTCTTACTTTAATTGCCATCTAAATTTTTGGGCCCCCCTATACCTCGGGGCCCTAAGCTATAGCTTTTTTAGCTTATAGGTAAATCCGGCCCTGGGGGTGGCCAACCTTTTGCATACCATGCGCCAATTTTTTTCGCAGACGAGTTCAGATGCGCCATATATATATATATATATATATATATATATATATATATATATATATATATATATATATATATATATATATATATATATATATATATATATATATATATATATATATATATATATATATATATATATATAAAGAAATCATAGAATATACGATTTCTCTATTAATTATATTTTTAGAATTCTTTGATTTAAAAAATATGCTTACTTATGAAAAAAATAAAAATCAAATAATTTAAGAAATATGAGAGAACACTACCTCACTATCACTGATAAACACAAAAATTCAACTGATGATCATTGACGATGTTTTATTTCAAGGTAATTTAAAATCATGTTTCAAAAATGAGTTTTGGCGGGAAAATATATTGAATATGAGAATCGACGCTACAAAAAAAATGCATAAACATTACGATATTTGTTACATACTTTTTTATATCTTGACAGATTTAACAAATTTCTGGAAATAAAATGAATTTTTAGTCTTCATTAATAAATTATAAGAAATAGTTTATCGCAGCCCAGTTAAAAATAAAATCTCCCAAAAGCAGCCTGCAATGCGCCACTTATAATCATCCAATGCGCCACGTTTGGTGCATGCGCCAAGGGTTGGCCACCCCTGGTTTATATCATTAAATATAGTCTAAAATAATAAAAAAGGTGATTTAATTAAATGATCAAATACTAAAAATATGGATTTTAACGAAAGGGGAGAAAACAAGTTAATTTATAAATATAATTAAATATACATAAAAATAAATATATAAAATAACATAATAATGATAAATAATAAATAATTGTTTAAAAATATATATTCAAATAAGAGGAAACATAATAAAGAGACTAAAAAAAAAAAGTTTGGACCTTTTTAAAAAGAAAACGATAATTTGAATGAAAAAAAATATTAAATAGCGAAGAAAATATTTAAAATTATACACTATATATTATATATATTATATTATTATTATTCTTATTTTTATTTTATTTTTTTTATTATTATTATTATATATATATATATTATATATATATATATATATATATATATATTATATATATATATATACATATATATATTATTATATTATATATATATATATATCTATTATTATTATTATTATTATTATTATATATTATTATTATATATATATATATATTATACATTATTATATATATATATATATATATATATATGTTATTATTATTATTATATATATTTATATATATATATATATATATATATATTATATATATATTATTATTATTATATATTATTATATATATTATCAAATTTTTATTATATATTTATTATATATATACCGATATTTCTTTTACATTTATTAAAATTACAGTATACATGTATATATATATATATATATATATATATATATATATATATACTGTATATCTATTCAATTTGTTTAAAAACACCATATAATTCAATAAAATTAACTTCACTTGAATATATATTTGAAGACCAAATAATTTAAAAATTTAACTTTAATTAGGTATATATAAATAAATTCTATTTTGTTAGTTTAAATTTATTCCAAAATTTTATATTTCTTGACGCCGAAACGGTGTTGGGGTTAGTGTCCTGGACATTTGAGGTCGAAGTCCGGAGTTCGACTCGAGTAAGAACTCCTTGTGTGACTAAGATCTCTGGTTCAGGTACGCTAGTGGATATTTATACCCTGTAAAAGTTCGATTTTAATTTTTTTTTTTTTTTACACAATGTCAAAACTCACGGGCAGGACCCTATTGAAGGAGGGACCAGAAATAAAATATAAAAAAGATAAAATTAATAAAATATCTAAAGATGTTTCAGACTTCTTTGGTCTTTGATTTCCTTTTATTCTTCTTATTCTTAGAGAAACTTTCCTCTTCATCCATGAACGTCGAAGAATATGCATTAACAAACTAATTAGCAATAGTATATTTAACATTTTTCTCTTCTGCAAGCTTCTTATTTCTTTCATAGGTTCTCCTGTTTTATTAGCATTATTAACAATGGAGGAAACATTCAAGCAATTTATTTCTGACTGATCATATATTTCCATTAGTTTTCAAATTCTGTTCTTCATCATCAAAAAATTTTCAGACAACTTCAACATTTTCAACCCATTCTTCGGACATAACATCGGACAAAACACTTTATTTATTTATTTTTAAATCAATATATATATTTATATACTACAGAATGTCACCACTCAAGAGTTACGGTCAGAGCCCTTTTCTGGTAGTGGACTGAAAATAGTGAAATAAATAATAAAAATATCTAATGATATTACAATATATATATATATATATATATATATATATATATATATATAAAGAAGAAAAAAAGTAATTATATATATATATATATATATATATATATATATATATATATATATATATATATATATATATATATATATATATATATATATATATATATATATATATATATATATATATATATATATTTCTTACATTTTTCAAATAAATTATTTCACTTTTCACGTATGATGAAATATTTTTTTTAGTATATATTAACACAATATTTTAGAAATATTCCATTATTTTATATTTCATATGATTTTTCAATATGTATTTCATTAATTATTAAATATTTTAATGCATTAAAAATTTCTATATATCTTCAAATCGTGTTTCTTTTTTTTTAATTTCCTTTAAAATAGTTCAAATAGGGCATAGATACCTAAATTGTGGGAAGGTCGTCATCGGTTTATCAATTACACCTTCGATTAATGAAAGATAGAAATAAAGAAATATAGAATGATATAATGAAATATAGATGCGCATGCTTTAGTTTAAAAATTTTGATTCTGAAAATTCTTAAGAAAGATTGTTTTAGAAAAGATTAACTCGGGTTGGTGTATTCATGTGAAAAAAAATAAATAAATATGATAATCATGACAAAATAAATGTATACATTATTTGAGATAAAGATACACATCAATCATAAATTAGACTCAATCAGTGATAGCTGGGCAAGCACGGATTCGCAAAAATATATATATATATATATATAAATATATATATATATATATATATAATTTCCCTCGACAACAGCTTCGCTGTTAGACAATGTACATGAGGCTCTACCACTAGTCCAATACACCTCCCCAGAAAATAAAGAACCTCGGAACAGTTTCCATGTCCCCTGCTTCGATATAACTGTTATGAAACTCAGTACTTATTTAAACCCATAGAAGGGAGCTTGGAAACCCTGCTGGGACACTATGTCATCCCCCTAGGGTGCTTATGGTATATATGAGCATCCAAAAAAAGTAAAGCAAGGCGGACATGGAAACACAATTGATGGGACAAATTTGCAATAAAAAAACTTGGAAAAATTTCCCCCGTGCAAGGACTCGAACCATCAACAACAGCCTTTCAGATAAATGAAAGATCGAAGGTTCGAGTCCTTTTGAGATTGAAATTTTTAATAACCCTCTTATTCTTGTGCCAATGGGGTGTGGCTTGACTATGGTTGGTTAATCCTGTAAACCAGGAGCACATAGAGCA
>JABUQX010112234.1:42500-83590 GCA_015478945.1 Trachelipus rathkii
ATAAGCCTTTTTGGGAAAGCCAAAAGATTAGGAAGCTTTCAAGATGCTTGTCAGATGTTAAAATCTACCTACTAATATTAGGTATTTAAGTATCTAATAAAATTAATAAATAAATACAATATAAAATAAACCTAACACTAAATTAATCATAAAGCAAAAATAATGGGCATTCTAAGTTATAAAATATATCATTGTATCATAAAATCTAACATGAAAGGGTAACTAAATTAAATAGGTATATATATATATATATATATATATATATATATATATATATATAATAAAAACACAGGTTTAAGAATAAAAAAATTATATATATATATATATATATATATATATATATATATATATATATATATATATATATATATATATATATATATATATATATATTCTTTCCTATATGTATTTGAGACATAAAAAGCTTCTGTAAATTAGCTAAGAACTATTCTTCATTTTTTAAAAACGTTTCAAAGCTTCATTCTTCTCTAAATCGTTAATAAACCGAGTTTGAAAATTTGCTTTAGGAAGAACTTAATATACCTCTTGAATTCTGTTCCAATAACACATACTTTAGATCAGCTGACCAATGATTACAATTACAATGATTACAATGCTAAAATATATACATTAAATACAATTCTTACATTTCTAAACTATAATATAATAAATAAATAATGTAATAATGGTTTATCTCCCTTTAGATAACATTCTCTGCTCATAAAACATCTTAAATTTAATAAATGATTTACACGACAGAAGCCGCGGACGAATTTTAATTATAAGTATTTAAATTATACTTTTAGGAAAAATAATTTAATAAACTTATAAAAAGGTAAGTTAATATACTTAATTATTTTAATAATAATTTAAATAAACAATAAAGAGCTAATAAACTAAGAAATTAGATTTTATGGGATAACTAAATTAAATTACCATCTTAGCTTTTAAAGAAAATGAAATGGAAAAATTAAAACAAATGTATTTGTGAAGGAAATATTAAAAAAAATTTACACTACTCCCTATATTAACGAACGAATACTATTAAATTTTATTTTGTCAAAAGATCTATATAAAAAAAATCTATTCATTATTTACAATCTTTATTAAAAAAAAAAAGAAAAAAAGAAAAAAAGAAAAAAAAGCAGAGTTCAGTCGACCTTATAACTAACTTTCCGTCAAGAACTTATCAGCTAAATACCATAAAGTTATCTATCAATCTTTGATGTTCTGTTAGATTAAAAAAACTTTTTTTATTATATAACTAAGGGTCACTTTAAATTTGATTTCAAAAAATGACGGACAAAAATAAACGCGAGGAGCAAAACAAACGACGACAGGAACTGTTATCATAACTTACTTTAAAACAGTCACACCTAATAAATTTTTAATTTCATAAAAAAATATTCTAAAGGAAAGGCCAATTTAATAAAAAAATTAATTCATTTATCATTTATTAAATTTAAACATAAAAAAAATTAAGAGGAAACTTTAATAACGAAATGAGATTCAACGAAGCACATCAAGAACTGATATATAAAAGAGGTTTTAAAGAAACAATCTACATGTCAACTTAATAGTATTCTAAATTTACTATTTACATTTCTTTAATCAGGAACTTGAATAAACGGAAGTATTAAATTAATAAATAAGGGAATAAACTTTTAATAAAAAAAAAATTAGACAATAATCTTAACTTCAGACAATTTCTTTACCAAACTTATCAGAACTCCCTGATTTCCAATAACTTTCTGTCTTAACAATCTTATCCAAAAAAGATCTTAAAAAAAAATTAAAAAAGAAAAAAAAAAAAGAAGGCTATTAAATAATACATTATAAATCGTTGTTCTAATATCCATGGATTCTTTTCTCTGATCTTAAATTATAACCTCTTAATTCATCAACAATTTAACTCTTCAAACATGAACTTTATTTCATTTTACAACTAACTAAATTTGTCTAGAAATTTTAATGGCATAATGCATCTTTCCATTCAAAATTTCCAAAGTGGACTCACGACAACTCTCTCCTTAGAGACTGACGTCATCTTGAATTTAATCAGTGAGTAATTTACCGCAAGACACAGTAGCGCAACTAAGTTACTAGTCCGACTACCAAAATCACTGTTGCAACAGATTTCACAAATAAACAAAATTCAACAACATAATATTTCATTATGTTTACAACATAGTTAAATTCATTTCATCATATTCACAACTTGAGGTTACATCTTAAAATAGCCTAAATAAATAACTTTTAACTTTAAAATATTCATTAATACCCAATATTTCCTTAATCTTTCATATAACTTTACAGGTAAATCATCAATTCAAAACTACCATATTTTCAACATAGTAAATTCCTCATTAGTCTTTCAAAAAGAAAACTTTTCTCAACTTCCGAATGTATCACCTTAACCTTTAACATTCCTATTGTCTTTCTTATAAATAAATTTATTCGACCAACATTTAATAACAATTTACCTGCTTTAAAAAAAAAATCTAAATTTACTTTCAGCTTAATTCTAGAATAGCTTGCCCTAGCAATAGTCATTAAAACTCTCAAAAATTATTAAGTAACCTAACTTAAATCTGTTGTCAAAATCAATTTAAACATTAAATATTTAATTTTTTTTAAACGAGAAATAACTTAATTCATAAATACCTTCTAAATTTAATATTTATTCTAAACTTTATGCTTAAAGGGGTAACTAATTTAATCGTTCCTGACAAAGCATATTTAAATATTTATATATTTATTACTGCATATATGTTGCCATTATTACTGTTACAGTCATTATCATTATTTTATTACTTTCATTTGTATTCTGATCATAATCATTTTTATTATTTTTACTGAAGCGATTCATTTTCTTTCTTTTCCGTTTTCTATTTCGGATTGCCTTACAGCAATGCATTGCATGATTAAACTTTTTAAAAAAGCATCTTACTTTTTTTGCAACAATAAGTTCTTCGCTGTTAAAGAATGTACATGAGGCTCTACCACTGGTCCAATATACCTCCCCAGAAAGTAAAGAATCTTAAAACAGTTTCCTTGTCCCCTGCTTCGATATAACTGTTATGAAACTCGGTACTTATTTAAATCCATAGAAGGGAGCTTGGAAACCCTGCTGGGACACCATGGCATCCCGCTAGGGTGTTTATGGATTACATGAGCATCCAAAAAAAGTAAAGCAAGGCGGACATGGAAACACAATTAATGGGACAACTTTGCAATAAAAAAAACTTGGAAAAATTTCCCCCGTGCAAGGACTCGAACCATCAACAACAGCCTTTCAGATAAATGAAAGATCGAAGGTTCGAGTCCTTTTGAGATTGAAAATTATAATAACCCCTCTTATTCTTGTGCCAATGGGGTGTGGCTTGACTATGGTTGGTTAATCCTGTAAACCAGGAGCACATAGAGCAATGACATGTGTCATAACCAGGGGTTTCAAGCACACTTCTATGAATATATATATATATATTAAATATATATATAAATATAATATATATATATATATATATATATATATATGAGTATATATATTATATATATATATAAAGAAAGAACCTAATGGGGAGTAAAGAGTTACTGCCTTCTCTGGGATTGAACCACCTCCTGTTGCGAATGAGGACAATATTCCCGATGCTATACAACTCCAACTTTTTTGGTTTGGAGGATAGCTCAGTTGTTAGCAGCCAGGAATATTGTCCTCATTCGCAACAGGCGGTGGTTCATTCCCAGAGAAGGCAGTAACTTTCTTTTCTATAACCATTATATGTTCTTTCCTTATTTACATCTTCTAATTGCGATTATATGCAATATTTAACATATATACATTACTTATAATATATATATAAATATATAATATTATTATATATATATTATATATATATATATATAGTATATATAGTAATATATTAATATTCTATAATTAATATATATAATATATATAGGTAGTATATATATATATTATATATATATATATATGTATATATATTAAAATTTCTTCCCATAATTGAAGAAGGAATAGCTTCAAACACTAAATAGCGTCGGGTAGCTCAGCGGAGAGCACTCGTCCACTAACGCGAGAGACGCACAAGGTTTCCGTTCACTAGGCTGGTCGGGCGTGTGAGTTTGAGCTGTTCTTTCTGACTCCGCCTTGCTCAGACTTAAAAAATTGGGCACACCCCCTCCTAGATTAAGGGCTCTGCGTGAGAGGGTGGTGCTCTACCTGTAAAATATATATATATACATATAATAATATATATATATATATATATAATATTTATATATATAATAATATATATATAATATATAATATTTAGTATATATATTTGCCATTATGCTCACCTTCCATAAACTCCAGCAACCTCTATCTTCGCAGAGGCAAAACAGGTTAAGAAATGGATAAGAGTGTTCGGTAAGGAGTAATATATATATATATATATATATATATATATATATAATATAGTCATATAATATATTATATATAATACTATATATAATATATATATATATATAGTAAATATATTTTGGGAAAATTATAAAGACAGGCATATATAGCCCTTTTTGGACTTCAAAAAGGATGTGAATCGTATCCCCCCAGAAGCCAGAACTTTGGAGGAGGAGTGTAGCGGGTGAAAGGAAAGTACTGAGGAGAGGAATAAAAAGCTCGTATAGCGTTTTTAGTGACCCTAGTCACCTAGTGGAGAACGGAATACGAAGAATGGTTTGAGGTGGGAATGGGAATGAGACAAGGCAATGTTATGTCTCCCATACACTTTATAGCTTGCTTGGAAGTAGTAATCAGAATGGTTAAAGAAGAATTTTCGAATCTGGATTATGACATAATGGTGTACGGTAACGATTTTGCATGTTGGAGTCTGTAGAAGGTGTTATTGAGGAGACATGAAAAGTTTTGCCAGAAATTTGAAGGAGATTGGTTTAGAGATGAATACGGAAAAGACAGTGATAATGAGAGTGGGTAGAGACGATGAGTGAGAAGTGGAGATCGTCATTGATGATGAAAGGTTAAGAAATGCGGATCAATTTGTGTACCTGGGTGTCGTGTATTTACAAGCAAAGGAGGTGTGTCGGGAAGTGGAAAGGGCAAGAATGGAATAAATCGGAAGAACAGATGAGGAGCGGTTTTTGTCCAATTATGAAAGATCGGGTGATGGATATAAAAGTGAAAAAGAATAAAAATTGATAGCATACTGGTACCTACATTGGTATATGACGCAAAAACATGGACCATTGCAACAAGGGAAGAAAAAAGGATCGAAGCTGCTGAAATAAAGGTGTTGAGGACGTTAGTGGAATATAGGAAGAGAGAGAGAAGAGAGAAGAGAGAGAGAGAGAGAGAGAGAGAGAGAGAGAGAGAGAGAGAGAGAGAGAGAGAGAGAGAGAGAGAGAGAGAGAGAGAGAGAGAGGAGTGTGGGTGAGAAGAGAGAGAGGAAGAGAGAAGAGAGAGAGAGAGAGAGAGATGAGAGAGAGAGAGAGAGAGAAGAGAGAGAGAGAGAGAGAGAGAGTTTGGGTGGTGCCTGTGTTGAACAGGAAGGATTCGGCGAGACTGAAATGGTGGGGGTATATAGTAAAGATTCTGGAAGAGCGAGTCGCGAGTAGAAGGTGGAGGTGGAGAGTAAAAGGTGTAAGGCCGGGAGGAAGACCAAGGGTAAGATGGAAATGTTGCGTGGAGAGAGCCCTGAGAAGATATTGACTTCCCGCGATGCGCCAGCTGAAGGAGGATTGTGTATTTTTGGAAAGGACTGCGTTAAAATCGATGTTGTCTCCACTGACAGGCCGAAGGCCTTCCTGAGGGAAGAAGCGTAAGTCGCAAATAATATATATATATATATATATATAGTAATATATATATATATATATATTATATATATATATAGTATATATATAGGTATATAATATATATATATATATTATATAAATATAGTGTGTATTATATATATACTATATATATATATATAATTTATATACTATATATATATATGTATATTTATAATAATAGTATGAATATATTATACTATATATATATATATTATATATATATACTATGTATATATACTATATATATAATATATTATACTATATATATATATTATATATATATATATATATATTATACTATATATATATAATCACATAAATTAACAAATGCATATATATATATATAATATCATATATATATACTATACTATATATATATAGTAGTACTTATATATAGTATATATATATATAATAGTATATATATCATATATATATTATATATAATATAGGTCATAATATATATACATATATTATATTTAAGATAAATTGGAGGAATGGGAGGAGAATCAATGTATGTAACTGGAGTTAGCATTGAAAGAAAAATTACTCTGTTGTATTAACAAGCTGAAGTTTTTCTCATAAAATATTATTTGACCTTTCTGGGACATTAAACCTTGTAACGCTATTAGAATTATTCAACTAAAATTAATAAAGATTTGCTGGTAGTGACAGGGAATAAAATTAAAGATCAATAAAAGGTTTTGTTTATTAATACAATATACATAAGAATTAAAGATTTCAAAAAGAAAACAGTAGCATCAGTTGCTCTTCGAAGATATGCGTGGAGAATCTGCGGCGTTACTACAATCTGAATACCATATTAGCTAGACTAATAATCCAATCACATCCAAGCTGAAAAATCCGTCAAACTAGACTTAACAGACAGAAAATTGAGCTAGACTCAATTGTTGTGGTTGGCTAGGCCTTCCAAAGTTCGTATTAGCTAGACTAATACAGGTGTATCTGGCTAGACCAGATCTGTCAGCTAGACTGACAGTACCTTTGTTGAGCTAGACTCAACGTTGCGGTCGGCTAGGCCCGGTCTCCAAACTTTTTTTGATCGCGTACCGGTTCAAGACGAAAAATATTCTAAAGTTGTAGCCCCTATAGGCCTGTAATTCAGGGGCGTAACTGACACCCCGCAGAACCCCCGCGGTGGCGGGGGCCACCAGCAGGGTAGAAGGGGCTCAAAATTCCGAAGAGGCAAACAAATGCAATAATAAATGAACATATGAAAAAAAATCACACAATTATATATATATATATATATATATAAGTATATATATAATTTATATATATATATATATATATAAGTAACTATATATATATAATATATATATATATATATATATATATAAGTATATATATATATATATATATATATTATATATATATTAGTATATATAATAATATATATGTTATATATTATATATAATAAAGTATATATATATAATAGCTTAAAAACAGATGCATCTCGCCCCGACTTTACAGCCCGCATTGATAGTTGATCCGGCATGTAATAAAAAAAAATATCCCGCAATATTTCACTTTTTTCAAACACTTTGGAATTTTGGAAAAGTGAAAATTGATTTTTTTTTTTTTTTTTTTTCTTTGCTCATGCGATCAAGAAGCGTCCCAAATTTTCAGGGCTTGTATAGTCAAGAAAGATGCATCTTTCTTACTTAGATAATTTTTTGTATATTTCAAAAGAATTTTTTTAAAAAATTTCAAATATATATAGTTGTTATTTTGAAAATTGTTCAAGAACAAAGTCCAAGAGCTATTGCATACTACAGAAGAATATTATCTAAGTTAAAAAATGTTTTCGCCTCCCCGACTACATATGGCCTGGAAATTTCATCCACTTCGCCCGAACAGGATAATTGATCGCAATTTTCATTTCAAATCACAAAAAAAGTGGGTATTGGAAATGTGGACAGACGAGCTGAGCACAAACGTCTAAAAAATCGAAAAATCACTCTTCGACACTATTGGTACCGGCTAACAGACCTATCATATGCGATATTTCAAGTTTGGAAGTCATTATCGCGAGAAAAAAATTGTGGAAAGTTGATACGAAAAAAGTTGTCCAGAAAAGACAATGAGTTTTGAAGAAATTGAAAATGTCTGAAAGAAATGACCACGGTCCAGTAGTTAACACACCTCTCTAAACAGACTTTGAGGGCAACGAGAAAGCCTAGCAGTTACTTGGCGTGAGTTACTATGGTCGGAGTAATGAGGATGCCTGTAGGCTGAACTGAAGCATCGAATTTTTGTCCATTTTTTAGGGGCTGGGGTAGAAAAAGATTAGGGAGGCGTCTTAAAGAATGAGTTTATGCACCTCCCCTGAAAAAAATTTGTGGGTTTTTATAACATAACAGAGGAACAGTGCACCGGGAAACTTTGAAAACAAATAATTAAGGTATTAAAGATTAAAAAACATTTAAATTTAGAAAATCAGAGGGAGTGATCACGGTAATGAGCGAGCACGTGACACGTTGGCGAGGGAAAGTATACAGGAACTTCAGGCTCGTATATAGAATTGTTCCCAAATTGCAGAATACATTTCATCTGTGCAGCTCATATATATTAAATTTAAGTTCTTAATGAGTGTTCTGTGTGTATATAGATATAATGGCATTCATTCAGAAAAGACATCGTTATGACAAACTGGAAAAGAGTAATATGAGTGGTATTTTCAGTTCTAGTACAGCTTCGGTGTCAAGGAATTAACAGCTGTTCAACAAATAAAAATAAATAACGAATGAATCACAAAAACACTAAAAAACATTGTTGTCCAACTAGGTATGTTATGCATGGAGACCAAGTATGATCCTTACTTAGGCAATAAAAACAATGGATTAGTGTGCAAAGTATTTCGCAAGTTCTATATTCAGGAGTGAGATTATAGTAGCTAAGAAGTCAAGTGAAAAGAACGAAGCCCTTCTGTGTCTCAGGCGACGAGGGAGTTAAAAAAATTCTGAGTGTTATTAGTCTGTCCTTGGGGTTCAAAAGTAAGTATATGAAAAGACATCAATGGTGTGTCTCCTAAAATATTGTGCGACGGTCCAAGTACGAGAAGATCTATAGAAAAAGCACTTTACCTATATGGGACAGACCAGCGAAATTCAAACTTAAGTTGAGCTACAATTAGACACAAATTTGAATGTTATAGAGGAAACGCTTACGTGACTGGAGTTACAAACATAATGCTTTGGATGGACCACCCAAACTTGAAGCAAAATTACTTCCAAACGCCAAATCAGATTAAAAAGTTTTTTTTGCACTGAGCTTTTAATCTTATGAAAGATTGAAGACCCATTGAACGCCTTTAGAATAGGGGTTTCAATAAACATTTTGATATATTTTAAAATGAGTAGATAACTATTCGTTCATTAGCATGAACTCAACTGTTAACTGAGTTACTTCATTTCTGCTCCTGCAGCAATAGGCAGGCTACGAAATCGAAAGAGCATTCTCGTCAAAAGCAAAAAGGCTAGCAAGTGGAAAGAAACATATCGATTTTAGGACTTATGCTTATCCCGGTTTATAAAACCAATTAATCAACCTTCAAGCAAATTAATGACGTCTACACGGAGTTCGAAAATCGAATATAAATATGGTAACATTAAAGATTTAAGCAAACATTTTTATTCGAGTCGAGGGAACGAACGTCTTACTAAGTAGCTTAGCCAGACTTGTTGCAGATAACCAGAAGTACAAGGTGTGTATTCTGGGACGTTACAGTAAGCATCTGCAACAGCTGAGAGAGAGGCTTGTTTCTCACTCCGAAAGCTCAGTTAATAAAGAATTTTTTAAAGGAACATATGATCATACAAATACACGGCTAAGTGGCAATTGGTAATAGCATGAAAAGGTGAAGGAGACCATGTGTACTCTTGATCTGAAAGAAGTGGTTAATAGATTCATGGCAAGTGAGGCGAGAAGACGATTTTGGTAAACTATTCATCCTTTCGAATATTTTGACAAGTCAAGAACAGATATTCACGAATTTTGCGTAAGTAGATGTTTTATTCAGTTGTGTTATTCTATAATTGATCCTTATCGGTAGCTCACTACTCTCTAATATCTAAACGACATAATATAATATGAAACTATATTTAATATGAGTATATTAGTCAGCATATATATGATATAATATTCATCATAGTATAGGTAATAAAGTATAGGACTTGGTTTGAAAATCTCAAAATCTTTGTGGCGGTAACGCCTTTTTTATACCTATATTACTAATATATATGTAAATTCAACTTAAGATTGATACTCATTTTTAATGAGGAGGGTAGGAAGGAACATAGATATTTAAGTAAGAATAGGTAATAATACATTTGGAAGCAGAATGTAAAAAGATGTATTTTTGGTAATTCGCTGGAAATTAAAATTTTTATACAAAAAAGTGAAAAGTCGTTTAATCATGATTTCTTTTTCTGTTTTAGAAGAACAATTATACTGCATTTTACATACTCAGTTTTATTATGCAAATATCTGAACTTCGCCATAAAGAATGGAGACCTGAATCTGCAGAAATAGCAATATATAGTGCCCTATATATTACGGTATATAAGTATCATATATGATATAATTATACTATACTAGGGTATAGATATATAGCGGTGCAGATAAACGTAAATTAGTATAGTATATAGGCATAGTGACATAGATAAATGAATTAATAGGTTACCTATGAGAAGGAGCTAGGTATATATAGTATACTATACATAACCCATGAACTTAGCAGTGAGTAGTATATATATATAGTTTACCACGTTATCTAATATAATATTGTGATCACCGGGTATCAGGGCCCATTGCCATATTCGCGGGGGGCCATATGACATCTTAGTTAAGGCCCACTGCCCTGTAGACTCGATATAGTATCGCTAATAATAAAAATAGTATATACTTAGTATAAGTATAGTACTATATATATTAAATGGATATATAATACTGACAGGACTACAGCGTTGAGATGGACGGGGAGAGATATATACTAGATTACTTATATATATATATAGCTAGTATAGGTCAATACTATAGATGCGTGGTGATAAGCTAATAGTAAGGTCGGCTTACCTGAGGAGCTTAGTCAGCAGAAGGGAGAGGATCGCGAGTATCGCTAGAATAATAATTAGGTATACATACATATAACTATAGTTATATTAATATAATATATATATATAACGAACGTAGGGGACTATTTTTATTAGCATCAACTTAATACTTAGATGTAAAGGACTTCATATTTTTGGAAAATGTTAGGACGGTAGGGGTTCTGTGGTTTAATTTGGGTGATACCTACTTCGGAGTGTAATAGCCCCGTATCTGTAGACAGTAAACTAACCAGTGTATGGAAACGTGGGAAATGTCATAATAAAGGACAAACAGCCAAATTTACCGAAAATGTCCGAAAAGGTACGTTTAATAGGAGAAACAAGAAATAGCAAGCCACCAGAGCCAGATAGCTAACAGAAAAACAGACGCAGACTTCAGCTGAGATCTTAGATCAAGACGTCCGGCTTAGATTGATAAGAGGCAGTATCGTCTAGAAGAAGAGGAACGTGTCATCAGGATGTTATCACACTAGTCTGACAGACAGCCCATTCGGTCAGAGAACAGGTATGGACTCAGCAACTCGGGGTAACCAATCGACTGATATCAGTCGACTCCTTCGTTGGTTCAGGGAGACTCGGGCAACCGTAGAACAGAGAATGGTATCCAGGGTCTTCTGAGGTGACGTCCGAGAGCATGACGGGGAATTACCTCCTTCTGGCAGTGTTTTTCGTGATTCGTTTCCACAAGCGTACAGCTACAAACGTGACACCAAGGTTCAGTGAAGGGTCAGACATTGTACAGTGAAAGATGACAAGGAATGTCGGGCAGTACGTATTACAAGGTCTGCTATCGGCCCTCTCCTGACAGGGAGCATTGGGTTTGCGATTTCAGTTTTCGCAGCAAGCGGTGAAAATAGAGAGTCGTGTGACTTACTCATTACAGAATTGATCGAGGTATACAGCTACATGGACCTAAGAAATGAGAGACAGAGTTAGATAAATTTTGGACAAGAACTGAGACGTGAGCGTAGAGAAAGAACTTGTGTGACTAGCTCTGGAGCAAATATGCTCCCACAACAAGGATATTCCTCTAGTTGAAGGAGACTCGTTATGAATGGCATAGTGGTGCAGAAGCACAGTATGAGTGATTTGAGGTGCAGTACGACGTACCGGCAGGCATGCTAGTGAGCCAGCGACGAACGCTAACGGACTAACAGGATAATGCAGGAAGTACAATCATCCATAGAAGTACAAACTAAAGCAGCCTTGTGCGACGAGTCATTGCATAGCATGCAGATGACTATTTTCCTATGCAGTCCAAAGCAGATAAAAGTGACAATACCAGCATTACCAGACCGCAGACAGATCATCCAGTAGAGCATCGTGCTAAGGCGTAAGCGGCAAAGCGTCGTCACTAAGGCACGTTTGCGAATAGAGTAACATGAGTCCCTTTGTGCTGAGAGGCAGAGTGAGGTATCTATGTCATAGAAGATTAGCTGACAGAGGCTAAGCCCGACATGATAAGTTACAGCTGAATCAGTATCTGGGGATGGATTTGTAAGGTGATGGGACTAAGAGTCCCAGTGGTTCCGAAGGCCAGTGAACGATGAGCACGTCCGTCCGAGAACAGGACTGCCGTACAGAGCGCTAGATGGCCCCTGCGAGGCGCATACGACGCCATATAGCCGGACAACTCAGATACGTCAGAGGAGACATTGCACAGACGACCGTACTCAATGGGACAATACTCCCGCAGCGAGATCAGGCGTCCCAAGAAATCGATTATTCATATAGAATCGCCTAGATAGTGAGTCGTATGTTGATGAGGAGATATTAGAAGCGAGAGAGGGTGTACAGGACCACATGTATAGATTAAGAACGATCGCACCCATTATTCTGCTTAATGGAAGCAATTTCACATCTGTATATCATATCTTGTACGATTATATGTTGTTGAATCGAATGAATGACATACATCTCCATACATTATTACTTGTATTTCTATAGTATAAATGCAATTTAATTTCACCTAACCGACGGTCTGAAACACGCTGTTGTTACAATACGGGTTTATAGATTTATTATCTTGAATCGAATACGAGGTCGAGATTGACTGCCGAGTTATGTATGAACAAATAAACCAAAACCTAGATCTTACATTCCGCAATAATGAAGAGAGTTAAATTATATTTTAAGGGTATGCAATTCATTTGCCAGCGAGTATTACTACTATCATACATAATATATATAATTTATATATATATATATATAGTATATATATAATATATATATCTATTATATATATATATTATTATATATATATTATATATAAGTTACTATAAGCGGACTGATATAAATATAATCACTCGCATCATATGCAATACAGATATGCGTCTGGTACTGCCAGAGTGTGGCGATTAGCTTATGGATATATATAGCATATATACATAAGGTATCGTATATATGAATTGACGCAATATGGGCAGGTGATTGAGAGACGGAAGGATCTAGTTATACGCCATCAAAGGATACTATTTCCAGATCAGCTTCGATAGATATATTAGGAACACCTCTGCTGTATATATATAATATAGTATATCATATTATATATACTAGTTATATAATATAGCCGAGACTATGCGCGATGTACCATACATGATTGTAAGCAGATTGTAGGATGGTTGATCTTAGTCTCATATATTTATATATATATATCTAATTCACTAGACGCCGAAGAACAATAATCATCGAAGACGTCAGAGTATTGATGTAGTATTATAGTGATTATCAGATAGCATATAAGTACACGCTATATGATATAATACATATCATACATCGATATAATAATAGACTGATACAATCAGAGAAGATGATAGCCGAAGTATATCCTAAAGTTAATAATATATATAGTATTATATATATACATTATAAGTCAGTGATCAACTCATGATTATGCACGCATGATATATTGTCTATGATCATCAACGCTGACGGCACGATGACTATTAGTGCTTCCAGAGGCACTATATATATAGTGCAGTAGTGATATACGAGTAGGTATATCATATATCTCGCTTCAGTTAGGTTGAGCCGTACGGGAGATCTCAGAGCTGTCGTGAGGCGCTTAAGAGACTTCCTATGCACGTCTGAGGAGTGACCAGAGACCATTGGATTCTCAGCGTATCAGCAAGCACGAGTATGAGAGAGTCTGACGGTCTGCTGAGATTTGGTATACAGAATATTCTCAATATGTTATAGGCATAGACTACGGTAGGATATCGTCCCACAGCCAGTAAACCTAATATGTAATAGACATCAACCACATTCTCAGTTAATATCTATACTTCGATAATATACTGTAAGATCTGCAAGCCAAGCCGAGGTGAACTCAGACGCCACGGCAGATCATACACTCGCCCAGTGATCGTGAGGCAACTTCTTTGCGTAGGTCCCACCAAGTATCGATCTGCGTATACCCTACCGAGTTATACGAGTCGCGTACCCCTTTGAGGATGAGAGGACAATGGAGGCACACTGGGGCCTTATTCCTAAGATTCGTATATCAAGAGCTAGACTATAGAATATAGTGTAGTAAGCGCAGTAGCTCTATGGCTAGAACAGTGGGCTATCATGGAGAGCTGACTCTAGCAGTAAACGCTTTATCTCGTTGCGAGCTGACGCAGGTCACGTCTTTAGCACGCTATGACGTACGGCCGAGCGCAGTGCAGCAAAGTTCGCGATAGCTAGCTAATACAGGTGTCTCTGGGCTTAGACCAGATGAGTCAAGGAGCTCATGGAGCGAAGCAGCGCTACTGCGATCGAGCCCAGTCTACTGAGCGACTATCACTGAGTGTGTACAGACTAATCGAGAGATATTAGGATGAAGCTAAGAGTATCTAGACTAGAGTATGTGTGGTTAGTAGAATGTACAGGTAGCTTATATGACGGTGAGCGAGCGTAGCTCAAGTCACTGGTCTTAGTGATCTTACGCAGAGATCGTATCAGTCAAGTTGTAATATGAGATCGCAGGAAAGACATCACTCTTGACGTGACTGGCTATGGCAGTGCAATTACAAGTAATCAAGGCTATGAGTACATACGAGCCATGCGAACGTATAGTGACGGGTACTAAGGCGTTCGCATGCACGATGGGAGATGTGAGGATGAGAGACACTCGATTATTCGAGATCGACGTATAGTGTCCGCAGACGTTGTAGAGCAGTGCCTTACGTCGCAGAGATGATCAAGATGTCTCAGATACGAGCTCATAGACACCCTACATGGACAGAGGATTAGTAGTTTAGGCAGCACGCAGGAGAGAGAGCTCGGACTATTGCAAAGAAATAGCTAGCCTAATCCACAGTAGTGATGTGCATTAAGCATATCTCGAGACGCGGGCAAATCTGAGCTATATAAAGCACTGACATTTTCTTGGTAATCATATTAGCATGCTTATTATAAGTAATGACGCGCGGATGTATAGCGATCATTGCGCAGCATATGATTAGTTAGGTTAATGTGTAGCTATTGATCACGAAGAGAGCGATGGTAAATGAAGAAAATGTAGCTACTTAAAATAATAAATTATATTACAGCACATATAATAGATTAGAATGGCTAACACGAGGGGAGTCTTACAAGATCGAGTAAGAGCGACGGTGAGATGCACGATTATGGGTCGATCGGGTTAGCGAGATCGAGAGGAGATTCACTAGCGTTAGAGGGATAGTTGCATCGCACCATAAAAGTATATACTACTATCGTCTGAGTGAGGGGCGCGATGACTGCGCTGCTCAGAGGGATGAGAGTATATATTGCGTGAGCTCTAAGATTTGCAGAAATAGTATTACTCTGGCGATACTCAGATTAGTCTCTGTGCGTTTTCACTTGTTACTTAGCAGCACAGTGTATCGGAATTCCGTGACTACTGTGCATCGAGTTAGCGCACGGATGCCAGACGATATGTTGATGGAAGTGGTAATACAAGACGAGTGTAGTACAGTAGGACGCAAACCCATTGAGTATGCGAGAATACTACGAATATTTGATATCAGCAATTTAGGGTCGAGAGTAGACAGTTAGTGGCAGATCACTGTTTTTTAAACCATGATATAGTAGCAAATTGCGCGTTCGTGATCTGCGCAGCTATCGCGAAGCGACGTTTCAGAATACACAGCTCAGACTAATCATCGCCACTTTATAATCTGTTATATATGTAGATAAATTATATCTAAGAGTTGACTATTTATTAATCAGTTACCAAACAGTCACTAAGCCCTATGATTATGTAAATGGATAGGATTATTATTTATATAATTATAAATATATTTATATATATAAATAAGTAATATATATATATTACCCAAAATTTGAAAGACAATTTTTTTTTTTTAAAGCTTCACACTCACGAGGATCAGGCCCTATTACGGAGGAGACCCTTATCTAGGCTAACTTCTACTAGGATCCGAATACTAGGATTCGAACGCCACGACTTGCATGCGACTCACTCGTCCTCTCACGTTTGAAGCCACGCGGATCGAGGCTTTAATCATGTTGATTAGAATATTAGATTTATCTATATATTTAAGTTAGCATTTTTCTCATGCTAATGATTGCACTTGTAAATAAAATATTTTTGTTATACTTTGTTAATAAGATAACTTATTGATTACACAGAAAAGGCAGTTATATTTATATGGTTGATTTCCAGCAATATTACTTAAGCACAACCCTGGAAGCTTTGCTTCTCTCCTCTCCTTGGCTCCTAGCTATTTTCATATGCTTTGAGGTCGATTGTCCATCTAGATATTTTTTGGTTGAAGAGGTATCGTGGTCTAGCCACAAGCATTATAATCAGTGCTAGCTTTAGTTGTACCGCGAAGGCCTAGATTATTAGGGTACATTATCAGATGTCTAACTGATAGATCTGCGTCCAGCCAGAATAACACCTGTATTAGTCTGCCTAATCACGAACTTTGAAGGGACCTAACCATACCGCAAAACGGTTGAGTCTAGCTCAACGAAAAGAACTGTCAGTCATGCTGACAGACTCTGGTCTAGCCAGATAAACACCTGTATTAAGTCCTAGCTAATCCGAACTTTGGGAAAGTCCTAGCCGACGAGCAAACGTTGATCATAGCTTCAACAGAAGGTACTGTTTAGCCTAGCTGACAGATCTGGTTCTAGCCAGAACCTCCCTGATTAGATCTAAGGCTAATACGAACTTTTGACGCCAGCCAGATTGAGTCTCACTAAAGAGGTGGAGGTAGGGCTCGTTACACCGGGGATACGCAGAGATGATAAACTCTGGGGGTACGCCATACAAGAAGTAGCACTGTCACGATCACTGCGAGTGTAAGTCGGAGTCTTGTAGATCAAGGTGAAGTGCGATAACATAGTATATATATATAACAGCTATAAATACTCATATATATATAAAATATATGATATATATATACTAGCCATATATAATAGTAATGATATATTATACTAATATCATAAATATACTATAGCTGAGCTATAAATAGCGCATGATAAAGGCTATTCGATATATAAGTAATATACGAGAATAGACTGACTATATTGTGATTATATACAATTGAACATAATATGATAGGATATAATATATAATAAGTAAAACCAACACTATAAGTAGCTAGGGTAACTAATAAGATCAGATTTAATATACGTATTAATAAGTTTATATACGTATATATACACATACTAATATACGTAAGCATATATAAGATATTTACTAGTAATAATATAGAATGTATTATAATAAGTATAAGGTATTAATATATATTATAAAGTAATATATATATATTTATAATAACTATTATCTATACTATAATATATATATATATATATACTATAAAATATATATAATATTATAGATAATAGTATATAATATAATATAAATACAATATAGTACTATATTATATAATATATACTATATACTGTATATATAAATGATATATATATATTACTAATATACGGCGATTAATACTAGATAGTTACACTATATATGAGATATATGACTATATATTGTTATATACATGTAATATATATATATATATTAATCTATACTAGATATAATAGTATAGTATATATAAATCATACTCCGAGACTGTGATACATTAGACAGGTATATATAGTATAGCGTGCAGCTCCGCTAGCAAGGAGCTCGCTGGAAATTTAGTGCATCACCTTAAATTAAATTTAACTCATTCACATTGGGAAGATGTAGGTCTGGGTTTGGTTTTCATTTGAGTTATACATAACTCGGGAGATGTTGCACAGGATTATATGTAATAAAACGTATGTAACACAGTGTGTAAACTGTAAGGGAATAATGGCATAAATAAAGAAAGCCAGAAATATGGGATACTGCATGGCATAGATTTATTAATCCACAACAAAATTCTACAAATTACAATTGTGAAATGACAAGCATAAAGGTGGTCAATATAATAGTGATTGTACGCACCCCCTCCTTCTAATTTCGCTCCCAAACGATTCGGCACTTGGATAGAAATGATCTGAGCTGCCGTCTACCTGCGGATATTGTCAAGACGTGTGCAAAGTCGCCTGCAGTGTGGGACGGAGCATGATTCACGGAGGCGTCGGCGAACCAGCCGGACTAACCCAACCAAATCAGCGCAAACACTGGTTCAGTGATGGATTACGTGGTACCGAGAGGCTTCTCGCAGAGAAATATTGGCGGCAGACAAGTTTGAACCATTACCTGTTGTAGGTACCACCTTTGGCACGACCTGTAGCAATGCTGTGTGCTCAGCGAAGTTGTAATGTAGATCACAAAATAGGACGCCAAGTAGAATGAGACTGACGGAAAGAGGCGACTTATATACTTCTTGATGAATTGTATTCCGCATACCTTGTTGACCGTTTAAGCGTGTTCTACCTCTGCTCACTCACAGTGCAATGCCCTGCTGCGAAAAAGTCACGCAAACAATAAGTGCTGCGTCGACACACCATCATAAGAGGTCTACTCCAAGAGAAGTCCTATTGGGAGGATATTTGCAACCGAAGTCCTCTCACATGCAAACGTCCTCAATATATCGCGTAACATGAGTCAATCCTGGTTCCATATGTAGTATAGTCATACTCGGACTCCGATGCTGGTCAAGGTGTCGACACTTCTCCATAGCGCTTGTGAAAAACTCGAAATCGCAACGCCAAAGCTCCCTGATCTTAGGAGCAGGACGCCCGATAGCAGACTTGTATACGTACACATTACACACGTATTCATATCTGTCATCTAAATCTATCACTGTACAATGTCGTGACGACTACACGAGCCCTGTGTTGTAGCGTACGCTTGTTTGGAAACGATGAACGAAACACTGCAGAAGGCAGGGAATCGCGTCATGCTCTCTCTCAGGACGTCACCGTCGAAAGAACCTGACCATGTGCGTCTACGGTTGCTGCAGTCGCTCCCTGAACGCAACGAAGGGATCGAACCGACAGTCGATTGGTTTACCAGTTTGCTGAGCCCACCTGTCTGCTGAAAATGGGGCTGGCTCAAGACAGTGTATAACTCCTAATGACACGTTCGCTCTTCTCTGACGATGTCTTTCCCTTGTGACAGTCTTTGTTAAGCTTACGACTAAGCAGCATTGTTGTTTTTTTCGTTAGATTTGGTTGGTGTCTTGCTATCCTGTTCTCCTTATAAAACGTACCTATTTGAATTTTCGTAATTTGGTTGGTTGTCCTTTATTATGAACATTTTAGTTCCATACGGTGGTAGTTAGCGTTACAATACGTATACACTCCGAAGTCTAGGTATGACCCCAACATTAAAACCAAAACGCCTAACCTCTACATTTTCCAAAATGAAGTTTTACATATATTTACAGCGTCTGATGTCAGATTAAAATTGCATGATCCTCTAGTCTTTACTATAATATATATAGGTATTTTATTATATATATATATAAGTCTGAGGTGCCAATATATAATAAGCTCATAGATAGGTCGATTGCTATGTTAGCACTAAGCGTATAAAGCAGGAGTCTAAGTAACGTAGCCGTAATTGCATCCATGACGAGCACTGAACACGTATGAAACTAGTACGTAACTACGAGAGCCTAATATCAATATATGGATATATAAGCGTTAACGTGACATGTAATAATCGTATGAGTAAAGCATGACAACACGACTGACTGGCGAACGCGTGAGCAAAGTAATAACAACTCAAGTCTGTGACTAAGGCTTGTAAGACATTAAAGATATGAAGATTAATACTATAATCAGATAAGACAACTAATCACGGTACAAATTTATGAGTAACTTTACAGGCAGTTGCTTACTAGAGTCTAGGGCCCCCCCGCGCGAAGTGGAAATGGGGCCGCCCTTGGACGATATATATACTATATAGTACTTATATAATATATACTATATATATATACTATATATGATATACTACTATAATATATATATATATATATCTAATTAATAATATAATTATAGTATATAGGTGTAGTATACATATATAATATTATATATATATAATGGCCTTTATATGCTTTTAAGATTAAGTGCTCCTTTTTATGGCGAACATTAGATTATTATGCATAAAAAGGTTATGTAAAACATGAGTATAATTAGTTCTTTAAAAAAGAAAAAATCATGTATTAAGACACGTTTCACTTTTTTGTATAGAAACGTTTATATCACATTGGAACCTTCAAACATCTTTTTTACCATGTCCTGCTTCCAAACTGTAATATATGTACTATTTTTACACCTTAAATATACCTAAGTATTGCTCTACTCCTCCTCCATAAGACTGAGTAATCAATATACGGTTAAGGATTTTATAGACTAATATACGCTCGAGCTGAACATATATCATTAATATACGTAACATAGTGAAGCTATATATAGTAATATATTATATGATATATATATACGTATAATTATATCTATATATATTATATATATATATAATATATATAATGAGTATATACTATTATAATATATATACTATATAATACAGGGCAATATTAGTAGAAAAAGAATGTTAACTTACGAAATTTCGTTTTCTGTGTATCTGACTTCTTCGAAAAGGATGAATCTTTTAGTTTTAGCCATAAACTCTTGCTCCATTAGCTCGAAATCTATTAAAGCCTAGAACTATTGACTTATCAGATGGTCAGATGAACGGACAATGGTTTGGATTATTGATCATGCTTAATAATGCCTGATTCACTTAGACTTAGTTTGAATCATAATGATCTTAACAAGTATCTTTGATATTAACATGAGGCTTTGAAAGACACATTCCTTTCAGCTGTTGCGGCATAGATGCTTGCCTGAGTGAACCGTTCGTAAACTACCAGCTCTGAGAGACATTCTATGGTAAGCAAGATCTGGTAAGAACTCTACTTACACTTACAGCAGCCTGTTTATGTTCAACTTACGAATAAAAAAGTTTGCTAAAATCATTTATATATGCCATTTTTTCAATCATTCAGCTTCTGTAGCGTGCATAATATGCTTTGAACGGAGTAGACTTTAATTAATATGTTTATAGAGTTACGAGCTAAAGACATTGCTACAGTCGTACATACGTAACTTATTTCTTAGGTATGCTTCGATAGCCAGTTCTCATGCAACTTTTCACTTCTCGTGGCTCATGCTATTGCTGCAGGTAGCATAGCTAGAAAGGATATCTGGATTAAGCAGCGTGTGTGATTTCTGTCTCACCGGACGTAATGAAGACAAATAGTTATCGTTACTCATTTAATAATATAACGAAATGATTGATATAGTGATGCAACACCTCTGTAATCTACGTAAGACGAGGGACTTTCAACATGGGTATGCTTTCGGAGAATTGCATCATTCATAAACGATACAAGAAGACTCGCACTCAAAACTGTATTTCGCTTAACCGGGGTATTTTGCCGTGTTTGGCGATAAAGTATATTTATGTATGCTCATATGATTCCGAAATGGATGGTACAGTATACCTATCACGATAAGTATGCTACTCTCGCTACGACCCTTCAAGTTTGGTGGTCTTAAGCCACATAGTATTCGACTTTCTGCTTGTGCTCCAATAGGTAAGAGGAGTTGATCTGTTTCTGAAGATACTGTACTTGTGGTACATCTATCGCAAAATAGCATATTTTGAAGACCATCAGCTTGAAAGCCAAAATCGAGTACTATATAAGCCACTGCTATACTCGATGAATACTAGCCCTTTACCGTTTGAAACCCAGACGACGAATAACTTACAAGATTTATGTATACATCCTGTGATCCCTGCCGACAAGGAGGCTTCCGTTTTCTTATCACATATTGACGATTCCTTACATCTCATGAGCACGTGCACTCGATCGACTACTCGAGATAGGCTAGGAAGACTGAAGCGATGACAGACCTCGTACGTCTAATTTCGAGAAAATTGCTATTTACTTTTGCGTGAAGTAAGGGAATCGATGAACTGAGATACCGACCACAACGTAGTATGGACCACCAATTTTAGATATATGTAGATGTTGTGTTGTGCAACTGGCATGTACGCTATTTATAGCTTTTTTGAAACAGCGCACTGGAGATTAAGTCTCCATGACACACACCAGTAGCCTAGTATCTAGCAATAACTCGAGAAAGTGTGGACACCGGAGAGGCATTTCGTAATGCACCAAGTTTGTTCAATATAATTTATAGATAATGAAAGAGCATTAATATTACGACGGATCTTTTAACAGAAATCATTAAGGAATTGAACTTAAATTATGAGCTATGCACATGAATGTATTCTGCATTTTGGAACAAATTTCTATATAGCGAGCTGAAGTCCCCCTAGAATATTTTCGCCTCGGCATATTTCGTTGCTCCTCATAGCCTTGCCTCTCATTTTATCTAATTAAATGTTTTTGTTTCATCTAATAACCTTAATTACTTTGTTTTTCAAAGTTACTTGGCACTGTTCTCTGTTTGCTTATAAATAACCCACAAATTTTTTTTCAGGGGAGGTGCACTATACTTCTTAAGGCACGCCGGCCATTTTCACGCCCCCCTAAAGTGGACATATAAATTCGGGATTTTAAGACACCGATAGTTGACTCCAGTTAGACCACACAACTGGTAGCTTTATTTGCCTCTAAAGAGGTTGTTTTGAAGGTGTGTTCGTGAACTGTAGTCATTCTTTCAGAATTTTCATTTTTCCAAACTCATGTTTTTTGACATTTTTCGTATCAACCTTCCACAATTTTTTTTTCGATTGACTTCAAACTTGAAATATGCCTATAAATAGGTCTATTACCTACAATAGTCGAAGAGTGATTTTTCGATTTTCTTGAGTTTTGTGCTCAGCGTTGTCCATTTCCAAACCCACTTTTTTTTGGATTTTGAAAGAAAAAATTGCGATAATATTTTCCACTGTTCGGGCGAAGTGGAAATATGCAAATTTTGCAGGGGATATTGTAAATCGGGGGAGATAAACATTTTTTTAAGCTTAGAAGATAATATGTCTTTGGATATGCAATGCTTTGATTTGTTCTTGGAACAAATTTTCATAAAAAAATATATTATTTAGAATTTTTTAAAAATTTGCTTTGATATACAAAAAAAATTAGTCTAGAGTAAGAATGATGCTCTGTGCCTGATCTCATCACAAGCCCTGAAAATTGAGAGCTTGACGTTGATCGCATGAAGCAAAAGAAAAAAAAGACAAAAAAAATCAATTTTCACTTTCCAAATTCAATGTTGAAAAAGTGAACTAGTTTGGGATAGTTTTTTGTTTATACATGGCCGGACTCAAACATCAAATTTTTCAGGCTTGGTAAGTCGGGCCGAGATTGCATCATTTTTACTTATATATATATACTAGGATATATTAAGTATATGAAAGTTATATAGCTTACTATAATAGTATGTAAGTAGTACTGGTAAGTATTATATATATATAGATACGTATTACGACCACGACTTTGTCTATCGGATAATATATATATATATATATATGAATATACTATATATATATACGCAGATATTATATAAGATATACTAGATATATAATCTATGATATAAGGTAATATATATATATATAATATATGATTATATTACTCAATACATAGACGTATGAATTATTACTAGTATTGTGTCTATTTTTCACACTATGTTCATTTGATTATTTCATTTGTTTGCTCACTTCGCCATTTTGGGCCCTGTGACCATGCGTGGGCCCCCCCGCACCGCGGGGTCTGCGGGGCTGTTAGTTAATATATATTACAGGCCTAAAGGGGGTACAACTTAGAATTAATTTCGTCTTAGGGGTACGCGATCAAAAAGTTTGGAGACCGCTTGCCTAAGCCCGACGCAACGTCTGAGTCTAGGCTCACGAAAGGTACTTTGTTCAGAGCGCCTCAGCTGAACAGTCTGCGTCTAGCAGATACTCACTGTATTACGTCTAGCTACTACGAACTTTGGAAGGCCTTAGCCGACCGCAACGTTGAGTCTAGCTCAATTTTCTGTTCTGTTTAAGTCAAGTTTTGACGGATTTTCAGCTGGATGATGTTGATTATTTAGTCTACTATGTGGTACTTCAGTTTAAGTATCGCGCAGATTCTCCGACGCCATATCTCGAAGATCAACTGATGCTTAAATGACTCTAATGTTCATATTGAAATCTATAATTCTTATGTATATTGTTTTCAATAAACAAAACCTTTATTGATCTTTATTTTATTCCTGCACTAACAGCAAATCTTATTAATTTTAGTTGAATAATTCTAACAGCGTTACAAGGTTTAATGTCCCAGAAAAGTCAAAAATAATATTTTATGAGAAAAAACTTCAGCTTGTTAAGACAACAGAGTAATTTTTCTTTCAATGGTTTACAGCGATAGGACGTTGATTCTCCTCCCATTCCTCAATTATCTTTCATATATATATGTATACTATATAAGCCTATTTATATTATATATATATATTATATATATATATATATAATATATATATATATATAAATATATATATATTATAATGTATATATATATACTATATAATAATATTATATTTGAAGTGATTTATTCAATCTATGTGATTAATATATATAATAGTATCAGTATATATATACTATTATATATATATAGTATATATATATATAAATATTATATATATATATAATACATTAATATATATATATACTATTATATATATATATATATATATATATATATATATATATATACTATATATATATCATATATAGTATATATATATAGTATATATACTATTATACACATATATATATATATATATATAATATATATATATAATATAATATAATTAATATATATATTATATATACTATATTATATATATATATATATATATATATCATTTGCGCTTACGTCTTCTCAGGAAGGCCTTCGGCCTGTCAGTGGAGACAACATCGTTTTAACGCAGTCCTTTCCATAAATACACAATCCTCACTTCAGCTTGGCGCATCGCGGAAGTCAATATCTTCTCAGTGCTCTCTCCAACGCAATATTTCCATCTACCCTTGGTCTTGCCTCCCGGCCTTAACCCTTTTTACTCTCCCACTCCACCTTCTACTCGCGACTCGCTCTTCAGAAATCTTTACTATATACCCCACATTCAGTTCTCTCCGAATCCTTCCCTGTTCACACAGACACGCACCAAACTCTCCTCTCTCTCTCTGCTCTCTCTCTCTCTCTCTCTCTCTTCTCTCCTCTCTCTCTTCTCTCCGTCTCTCTCTCTCTCTCCTCCTCGTCTCGTCTCTCTCTCTCTCTCTCTCCTCTCTCTCTCTCTCACTCTCTCTCTCTAGCTCTCTCTCTCATCTCTCTCTGCTCTCTCTCTCTCGATCTCTCTCTCTCTCTCTCTCTCTCTCTCTATCTTCTCTCTCTCTCTCTCTCCTATATTTCCCACTAACGTCAACAACTTCATTTCAGCAGCTTCGATCCTTTTCTCCTCTCTTGTTGTAATGCTCCATGTTTCTCATATGTCAATGTGGGTACCAGTAAGCTATCAAATATTATCTTTTCCACTTTTATATCCATCATCCGATCTTTCATAATTGGAATATAACGCTATCATTGTTCTTCCGTATTTTATCCATTCTTGCCTTCACTTCCCGTACACATCCTCCTTGCTTGTAAATAAGCCACCCAGGTAAACACAATTTAATCAGCATTTCTTAACCTTTCATCATAAATGACGATCTCCACTTCTCCCTCATCGTCTCTACCCACTTTCATTATCACTGTATTTTCCATATTCATCTCTTAACCAATCTCCTTCAAATTTCTGGCAGAAATTTCATCAGTGCCTCCTCGAATAACCCCTCCCTCCAGACATCTAACATAGCTAAATGTATGTTCTCGCGTTACACCATTATGTCTAAACTCCAGATTCGGAAATTCTTCTTTAACCAATTCTGATTACTACTTCCAGTAAGCTTATAAGTGTAACGGAACGACAGATCACTGCCTTGTCTCATTGCCCACCTCAAACCTTTCTCATTCTTAATATCCCAGTTCTCACTTTACACTCACTAACGCTATACGAGCTTTTTACTCTCCTCAGTCTTTTCTTCACTCCGTACACCTCCCCCAAAGTCTGAGGCTCTGGTACCGATTCACACCTTTCTTAAAGTCCAAAAAGGCTAAATTTATATGCTGTTTTAATTAATTTCCCAAATAATATATATATACATATATATATATTATATATATATATATAATATATAATATATATATATATCTATATATAATATATATTATATATATATATTACTCTTACTTGAAATTAATCAAAGACACCTGTGCCTCTGCGAGATAGAGGTTGCTGAGTTTATGGAAGGTGAGCAATAATATTTCTAATATCATATATATTTTTTATTTTAATACATTTGCTAAAATATAAATAAATATTAAAAAAAAATACATTAAATTTTAATTATTATATATATATATGTATATATATATAATATATATATGTATGTATAATAATATTTTACAGGTAGGCGACCACTCCTCACGGCGAGCCTTATCTAGGAGAGGGTGTGCCAATATTTTAGTCTGAGCAAGGCGGAGTCAAGAAAACGAACAGCTCAACTCAAACACGCCCGACCAGTGACGAACCTGGGTCTCTCGTTTAGTTGGACGAGTGCTCTACCGCTGAGCTACCCGACGTATTTAGTGTTTGATCTATTCCTTCTTGACTTATGGAAGAAAATTTTCAATATATATATATGATATATAATAATATATGATTATTACTATATATATATATAGTATTATATATATATATATATATATATTATAATATATAATATAGTATATTATATTTATATATATACATAATATATATATATAATATTATATATATATCATATATATATATATATGTTAAATATTTGCATATTAAATCGCAATTCGAAGATGTAAATAAAGAAAGAACAATATATATGGAAAGATAAAGAAATTACTGCCTTCTTCTGGGATTTGAACCACGCCTTTTTTTTGCGATGAGGAACAAATATTCCCGATGCTATACCAACTGAGCTATCCTGCCAACGCAGGGATAAGAGAGCTCAGTTGTATAGCAATCGGGAATCAATTGTCCTCATTCGCAACAGGTGGTGGGGTCCAATCCCAGAGAATGTTGTACTTCCTTATATTCGCGCTGTTCATACTTATAATATAGTATTATACTATATACAGTATATATATATATATATATATATATATACGTATATATATATATACTATATATATATATATATATCTACATAGAAGTGGCTTTGAACGCCCTGGTTTATGCCACATCCATACTCTCATGTACTCTGTTACAGGATTAACCAACCACAGTGCAGCCCACGACCCCATTTGCCAAGATAAAGAGGGGTTAAAAAATTCAATCTCAATAAGGCCGAACTTCGATCTTCATTATGTGAAAGGCGTTTGTTAATGGTTCGAGTCCTTGCACGGAAATTTTTCCAAAGTTTTTTTTTTTGTCAAATTTGTCCCATCAATTGTGTTTCCATGTCCCGCCTTGCTTTAACTTTTTTTGGATGCTGCAATGTAATATCCATAAACACCCTAGCGGGATGCCATGGTGTCCCAGCAGGGTTTCCAAGCTCCTTCTATGGATTTAAATAAGTACGAGTTTTCATAAATAATAACGAGGCCAGCGGGGCATGGAAACGAGTTTCGAGATCCTCTATTTTCCGAGGAAGTTATATTGGACCAGTGGAAGAGCTCAGTACATGTCTAACAGCGAAGCTTCTTTGTCGACCTTTTTCTAGTCCTGAGTCGAGTGAAATTAATTATATATATATATATATAATATATATAGTTATATATATATATATATATATATCATATATATATATATATATATATATAATATACTATTTATATAGTATATATATATATAATATATTATTATATATATATATAATATATATATATATATATACTATATTTTATTTTATTAATACAAATCACGCTTATCCCGCAACAGGTGCAGGGTGAGTTTGGTAATTGATAAGGGTGTAAGCTTATCAACACCATCTCATGAAAATAAAATATGATAGAAGGGGGGTTTTTCAGCCCTTGCTATCAGACTGAAAAAAGAATCTTCATATGATACGCGGATGCGGACGACTTCGCAGTTGGACAAGCTGTTCCACACCAAAGTACTCTGTTCACCGTTCTGAGAGATTTAAAGTTGCAGCTTTTTATTTCTTTACTTTATTTTATAAATAGTATTTCATTCAAATACGAGAAAGAATGTTGCCGAAAATATTGCTGCTCCTCCATCTCAGATTTATAAACGATATTATTTAACATCATTAATTAATTAAATTTTAAATGTTTTATGGTTGAATCATTAAAACATATTTTTTTCTAGTTATTCAAAAGAACTTCAAACTTACAGCATTCTCCTCTAAAAACATAATTCTCAAAACAGATGTTGTTGCCTTCTCAGAATTTTCATTCTTCTTTCCAAAAACACTTTAAGATTTTTCTTATTCTTCTCCAGCCTTCCTTCTGATGTTTCTCTTTTTCGCGTTCCCTTCTTCGATTTTCACCGCGTCTTTACTCGATGACGCGTCGAATAATATATATATATATATATATATATTATATATATATATTATATATATATTATATTATATATATGTAACTTATGTATATATATATATATATATATATCATATATATATATATATATATATATATATATATAGTAGTATAAATAAAGGTTAATAAAAATAATATTACTATATATATATATAAGTATATATATATATAATATATATATATATACTGTAATATATATATATATATATATATATATATATAAGTATATTATATATATATATTATATTTTTGTGAATCCGTGCGCCTTGAGAATCAAGCTAATTCACTGATTGAGTCTTAATTTCGCGATTGATATGATCTTTATCTCAAATAATCGCATACTTTAGTTTTATCGTCATGATTATCATATTTATATTAGGTTTTTTCATAAGAATACACCAACCCGAGTTAATCTTTTCTAAAACCCTCTCTTCTGTATAAGATTTCAAAAAATGAAAATTTTTAAACTAAAAAGCAGGCTCATGTAAATTATTCATTATATTATTTATATTTTTATAAATCTATATTTAATTAATCGAAGGTGTAATTGATAAACCAATGATGACATTCCCACAATTTAGGTATCTCTTTCGCTATATTCGAACTATTGTGAATAAATTTAAAAAAAAACAAGAAACAAACACTATTTGAAGATGTGTATAAAAAGTTTTAATGCATAAAATTTTTAGAAAATTACTTACCTATAGAAAAAGTCATGTCTTTATTAATTAATTAATATGCTAAGTACACATTTTGTCAATTGGGTACTTAAAAAATATTTTCATCATCGTGGAAAAGTGAAATAATGTCTTTTGAAAACGTGATATAATACTATATACCTATATATAAGGGTACGTACCTTATAGCTTTATATTATACGTATATAAGGAGCGCCTATACTATCTATAAGTAAGTTATATTATATATCAGTATTACTATATAGGGTATATTATATATATATAATATATTAATAATAATGGTATTATAGTTATACTTTCTTTTCTAGTTCTATTTATTATATATGATATATTATAATATTATGACTATATATATATTCAAATATAGGATCTTTATTAAAATCTAACTATTTTATATTGAATATATATAATATATATATATATATATAATATATATATATATGTTATAAATATATTATATATAGGTTATATATAAATATATAGTACATTATAATATTACTATATAATATATATATAATATATATATACTATAGTATATAATAATATATATAATATGGTTCAGCCTTCTAGAAGGTCAAATCCATGATCTCAAAAAGCTACAACAGCGTACCGGAAACGGAAATACATTCGCTGGAATGCTGGTCACATTTAGGTGCGGAAAAAAGTATGAAAAAATCATAACCTCAAAACTAAAAGTACAGCAAAATGGAACCCATTTCTGAATCCTGGTTAAAATTTTAGCTACGAAAATCTAAAAAAAAAGGAAATCAAAATAAAAATGTATTGTTAATAATTATAGAGTTATATGAGGAGAAAGCCTATTTAAGACGTTTTATACGTTACTCGTTAAAATAAAATAGACCTTTCTACTATAGTTAAAGTTTTTTTTTTAACTAAAGAATACCCCAGGTATAACGCCGCCACAACCGATGTGGCAAGGAAGTCGGTCTCCGCTTTACCGGGGAACTACGGGTTAGGCTTAATTCCCCCCCGCCTCCGGAGAGGGTTCTCCGGAACCCCCGCTTCTTGGTATTTGGTGTCGAGCGGGTTTCCTCCGCCCTCCCCTACGGGGTATGGAAAAAGTCCCCCCCCTGTGTTCCCGTCGCCTGAGGCGCCTACATTAGCTAAAAATATATATTTTTATCCAAATAATATATATTTATATACATATAATATTATATATATATACTATATATATATATAAGATATACTATACTACATATATATGAGTCAATGAATATCATTGAATATTATAAGTATATATAATAATATATATATAGTATATCAATATAATATATATATAGATATATATATATAATATATATAATAAGTATATATATATATAATCGTAGTATATATATATATAAGTACTTTACGATATATATATGATACTTACAATGTGAGTATATGTATATTAATACTATAAGATATAATAATGTATCATATCATATATATATACTATATTATTATATATAATATATATATACTATATACTATATATTAATAGTAATATATTATATAATATATATATATATATAAGTACATGTAGAAAAGTTCTTCTTATTACTATCTATGGCTAGAAGGGCAGTTTAGCAAAGTCTTGCTAGTATATATTTTATATTCGCAATGTGGGACTTTAACAGGCGCAAACTCAAATCACAAGCACACAAAATCCATATAAAGACACCGCTTAGGAATAAGAGACTCTTTCGATATAAACAAGTACGATAAAAAAAACTCTAATTGCTGAAATTAATGAAAGTATTAATATTACTCAACTGAAAATCAACATATTTGGCTGTGACAAGACAATCGTGGTTGCGTGATTAAGACATCCAAGTAAGCATATAGAACAATACATCAAAAATATTTTAACCTGATGGCTTATTATCCTAAATAATTCTTTACCTGATGGCTAATTCCATCTAAATATTTTACACTGAATGCTTATTGCGCCATCTAAATACATACATAAGAATCATCGTTATCATTTAATCAATTACGAGTAATGGTTTTTAATTAGAAGTGATACATATTCATCGATTACACTGAAAAGATATTCAACATTTTTAACAGACCTCTCTATAGGTCAGATAACCAATGCATAATGAATAAATCGTTTTAGCTCGCTTTTGATCTATGGAGCTGATTCTTTTTATTAGCATATAAAAAATGTTTATCACGCTGGTAAAGTATAATATATAAACGCATACCGGAAGATGTGATTATTAACATTACCATTCGCTTTTAGTAATGGTACATTATTATTAATACATAATATAATGAAGCCTTTATAGTATATATCATAATACTATATATTATATATATATATGATACTATATAGATATATATATATATATATTATATATAATTTGTGAGTGGGGGTCGACTCTGATTCACCATATTTTATTAATTTCCAGCCAGGTAAACTGGATCAAGCACAACAGGAATATTTGATATATATATATATATACTATATATAGATATATATATATATATATACTATATATATATACTCGATGACTGGTCATACTCATAAGGTTCGAGTAGGGTACACGGTGAAGTCATATTATATAGTTATATACGTAAAACGAGGATACTTTGACACATTGACACCCTATTGGGATAGTATAAGATAATAAATAATGACATCGACTTTAACGTTTAATGACAGTAGAGAGGTGAATAAGATAACCAATTTCCTGACGCAGCAAGCGTTCACATTTCTCACCACCTACACTACAGTTTTCGCCACCGCTAATGTCCAGGCGACTGAGTAGCCCTTTGTTAGGATGTGGGACAATGAGTCACATCCTCCAAGTTGCACGCAATCAAAACCATAGCAGTGAATTTATGGCGTACGTTTAATACGAGGCAAGAGAAAGGCACGGCAGCCTTTGTTTCTAAAGCGACTATTTCGCCATCGGATTTGATTTCACACGAAAACGTTTCAGACCGTATTTTTGAAATCTAATTTACAAATGATGGAATCTAATTAAAAAGATGGAATACATTTCGAACTAAAAGTACTATACGTACGATAAAGGTCCCCTCCCCGGGAAAATCATTACTTAAGGAATTGAATTTTGGGTTGTTTGTTTATAATTAAATTGATCTATTGAGCTCGAGTGTTTAGGAAGAGGCAATAGAGGTCTTTCGAAGTTAAAGACAAAGTTGGATTAGGAGTTTGTGGGACGATATGGTCGAGAATCTATATCTTCAACAGAGTTGTTTGAGGGAGGTAATCTTCAGATGCTAGGTTGGATACGATAGCGTTAGATGTTGGGATGGCCTGAAGCGGGATGCTTCTAGTTGAATGGGTGCTTTGGCAAGGCAAAATAATTACAAAGAACATACTGCTTTTGTCAAACGAATACGCAATGACAAGAAACTATGAGTGAAAAAGATCCGGTGGCCAGAGTTCCTCTGCCAATGTATGCGAAATGAATCTTTAGATCCTGGGAAAATACGGTGTATAAGGGTGCAAAATTGTTTGATTATAACTGATCTATGTCATTTGTGATTCCAATGAATTTTCTTTAGGGGTTGTTGAAGACCTTAGGGACAACAACCGAAGAAATGTTAGGTAAAGCACGTGAGATAAGGAAGTTGATAAAACGTTGATCAGAATGAAGAAATCATAAGGAGAAGAAAGGGTTTATGTTCTTTTCAAGATGAATAAGGTTCCTTAAAACTGAAACATAGAAGAGTGAAGCACATGCCGTGAAGGAAATAGTAAGCATAGTCATAGTAACATGCTGATAGAAGTTGGGCTTTCTCACATGCAATAGAAGCCCTAGTTTTTTCTGAAAAAGAAATCAGGGTGAAGTGTCCTAAAGCGACAGTATAAGGTTCTATAGACTTATATTCTGCAATAGGGCAATGTGAAAAGTCGTTAGTGAAATTCAAGATTAAAGATAGTAAGCAAGACTGATCATCAATGGAAGCAAACACTTGGGACTGGGGGCAAACTGCTAGTTGGCCTAAATGTCTACAAAGATCATGGGCTGATTCTTTAAGGTAAGTGTACTTCCGATTACCGTAATTTAACCAAAGAGTAACTATTTGGGTCGTGTACAATGACTCGAACCTAGTGATTTAATTTAAAGGAAGGTGGTAGGAAAAAGGTTATTAAGTTTTATAGGAACGATTCATCTATTGAGATAAAAGGGATTAGTAGAGTGATTAGTTCATAGGGGCTAGTTGCGAGATTGGATAGTCCAAGAATAGGTTAGAAAAGTTTGATCAGTTTTTTGTTTCTAGAGGAATGACGGTGTGAAGTTTAGTTTCTTTTGTTCATTTCTAGTACAAAAGGCAATAGGAAGATGGAGAAAAAAAGTATGTGAGTTGGTGTTTTTGTTTTTAAGCGACTCGGTTTGGAGTGAATTTTATCACTATTGGTGGGATTTGTGGATGTTATGAACGGTTTTGTTCAATTCAATTATTAACGCCCCTGGATGCTTCCATTGGTTTATTATATTGTGGGAGCACCTAGACTTCATTCTGAACTCTATCACTTTTTGTAAGCCATATCCGCTGAAATTTATTAAAGTACGAGTATTCGCTTTCAACTGTTTCCTTTAGTTCAGTTATCAATAAATTTGAGGTAGAGGCATAGTACCTAGAATGTTGATCTTTTTTCGAGTAGTTTTACCCTGTGTTAATCGGTAGCCGTGCCAAAACGAATGTTGAGGACGTGCTGCCATCCAAAATTGCCAAAAGCGCTGCGCTTCCTTTTGATCTTGCAGGATCAAGGCAGTTCACTTACTTCGTTTCTTTTTGATGAGCCATTTCAGGATTACTCGATCGTCAAAGATTCGGAATTCCCCCATTTTGCGCTTGTTTTTGATGTGTTAGAAACACCATTGAGCACGATTGGCGGCGGAGTCTCGGTAGGTGGAGTAAGACGTTGTTTACCAGTCCAGTCCTTTTGGCAATAGTTTCTTTAATGTCTGTGGGACATTCTAAGGAGATAACAAAGATCGGGTAATCCTTCTATGAAGTTTGACTTCTCCTGTAGATATAAAATAAACGGCAGGTAGAATCTTCGTTTCTCTTTTCAATTTTATAAGGTTGCTTTGGCATGTTGATACAATGATGAGTAGATACGAATCGGGTACCGAAATTCATTTTTCTGAATATTTTATACTTTATACTTTTCTTGGTTTTGAATTTTTAAAGTTCGTCTATGTTAATTAATATTTTAAAAGTAATTGGTTAGGTTACAAGCGTTCCGTTTTATTGTTAAACTAAATGTTTTCTTAATTATAATCGAGTAGTTGGCTTAAATCTAAATGTAACGAGAGTTTTTTAAACTCAACATTGGAAACTGCTTAATAGGTAATTGTTTATTTACAAGTTAGTGATATTACCTTACTTACTTACTAGCATTAGTTTTTTACTTCTTTACTTACTTACCTTACTTTACTTATATTTTTTGTTTTCTTATAGAAAAGTTTTTGCTTTTTTAATGATTGTATTTTTTATTTTTTGTATTTAAAATTGCTGTCCCCCCCCCTTGTTCTGAGAGTGAAATTAATCTTTTTAAAAAGTTTCTTTATCTATAAAAAATGAGTAAAACTAGAACTGAATTAATATCTATCTTAAGTTTATTTTCGAATCTACAATCTAAATTCTAAGATTAGATTCCTTATGAATATATGCTAATCCAAGCTAATTCTTAAAATTATAACGATCGTTGTCTAATCCAATCTGAGATTTATTACTATTGAACTCCTTAATTTCTTAACTAAAAAAATTTTTTTAGTACAATGCTTGAAGCGAATGTATTTTCATCAAGGTCCTTTAAATAGAGTATCCTTTTAGCCTAGAAGAATAAGAGAGATCCATTCTACAAACTAAGAACTTTTCTCTAATCTAGGATATACAGGGTATATACGCATTGGGAATGACTATGTAGACCAGGAGGCTTATATATTATTCTTCTTCGCGGACTGTAAGTGTTTTCAATCCAATTCGACCATGGGTGAGGCTGGACATTGTGTGTTGTCTTTGTAGTCTCCCGTTTGTCAACTTGCCTCTCGGCTGTTGCTGTAAAGCTGTGTTTCTCATCCATGTTTGAACTTCGGGTAACTCGGGTGTGAAATCTACTTAGACAAGATGATACAGATTATGGGCCTGTAAGAGGGTCCTGTTTCTGTTTATCGTGGGATGAATACCATTAGGAGATGTTATCATACGACCGGGGGAAATGGGTGTAGTGCTCATCTTTCACTGAGGGAAGTTGAGATTTCACTGGGATTCTGATCTTGTGAGGGGCCCACCAAATGAGGCTTCTCATCAAACACCTCAACCTCGTGTGCTGGTGGCTCTTGAGAACTCTGCTTGAACAGGGTTTTACTCGGGAAAATCTCTTTGTGAATTACGCGGGATAAAAGATGGGTCCTAAACTCCTTTCTTACGGTTCACCTGCAGTGTCTGGATTGGAAGTTTCTCGGGAAGTCAATCTTTGAGTGGAACACTTAATTCAACCCAATCAAACAAGAGCACGTTCTGGCGAGCTCTTCCGCGATACTCGCTGTATCCTTCTTCTTTACTACAATCTCATCGCTAAAAAATCTTCTTCTTTCTTCCACGGGTTTTTACTTTCTCTTACAGGTTCCACTGGGGTCGGTTGTGCACGGGAGTTGGATGGCTCCAAGAATTCGTACTTGGTACCGGCTGAGGTGGGGGGATAAAGTAAGAGTTGTAGTATTCTTTGCTGAGTTGGTTGTGGAGGGGGAATTGGGAAGTAGCTGTGTCGACTGATTTGTGGCCATGGGAATTTGGAAAGATTTGGGAAGACATTTGGATCCTGTGGGAGGAGAAAATTTCTTCACTTCAATCTACTTCTTCTATTTCTTCGTCTTCTTCTGCTTCTCCTTCTTCTTCTCTCCGTCGTCTTCTTCTGCTCCGTCGTCTTCTTCCTCCTCTTCTCTTCTTCTTTCCTGAGGATACTCCTGTACCTTCTCTGTTGTCTTTCCGCCAATTTTTAGCTTCTTTTGTCTTGGAGGGCTTGACATTCTTTCGCACTGCGTGGTGGGTTCCAAACTTCATCGTTCATAAAGTCAAAGTGTGACTCAGTGAACTTTTGCTGGGACCACCTTAACGTTGTCTACATGGACAGGAAATGCGGCCTGAATGTAAACAACACACCATCAACTTGTTAGGTCCTCTTAAACATCGGACAATATATGGCCCGTCAAACTTGGGACATAGCTTTGAACTTTGATGGGGTGGTTTGACTGCTCTAACGAAAGACGTAATCTCCTATTTTGAACTCTCTTTGCTTGGCCCTTTTATGTTGTTGCTCCAAAGTTTTTGTGGTTTCCGCTTCTAGCTTCTCTCTTGCCAAATCTCTTATATAATCGATCCTTTCTACTATCGTAAATCTACTTCCGTCCGAATGAATCTCATTTTCTCTGACTTAATTCACAAAGGGGTGATACATTAATCAGGCATCTCGTACAGGGAGCCTACTTTATGTAACCATGTACAGGATGTGGGTGAAGACCCTATAGAGTATCGATTTACGCGGAATTGATAGGATTTTGGGACAAAACTCTAGGTTATTTATGGCCCAATACCATCGTGTTTGCATTACGTAGTGTCGCAGAAGATTCAATATGCAGCATTTATTCTTTTTCTACACACCATTTTTGGGATGCTTTGTAAGGGCAAAATCCTCTATCTTCTTTATCCTCCACGCCTTACATAGGTTTCCTTAAACACCTGGCTCGTAAATTCCAAGGCATTGTCAGAGACAAGAAGTTGAGGGGCACTATGTCTACATATACCCTCTCTTGTAATGCTCTTGCACATTTTTCGCTCGTTCTCGTCTTACTAAGGCTCGACTGGAGATTGCGTCAACCACGTCGCGAGAAGCCTAAGGTCGGTTATGGCTCCTGATCCTGATCAAGATGGCAATTTTTCATACTTCAACATGAACGCGTGAGAAAGGGTGTTGTACGGCAGGCCATCCTATTAATCTCTGCGAACAGGGGGTCTAGAGCCTTTGTCTCGGCGCACGACACAACATTGCTACAGTATTCCTTGACCAACTTTTGAACACCAGGGAAATGGTAGGTATTTCTCCCCTACTCTCTTTTCAGTTCTTTGCCGACCCACCGTGTCCACCAGCTAGTGAAGCGTGGCACTGGTCTTATCACACTGTAAACCATACTATCTGGAACATGTACAAGATAAGGTTTTGCTTCCACGGCGTAGTGGGTAAGATGCTTTTATTAAGATGTAGTGGGTGTGTATTTGGGATTCCTCTTCGGCGCATTTTTACCAATTTCCTACACGGGGACTATTTCTTGTGTTCTTTGATGAAATTTTCCCGACTCAACGCGAAATCGATTCGCGGAAACTTTTCTGTTGTTTCTGCTTTCTCTATTTTCTCTGTTCTCTCTGTTTTCGCTTTTTCTTTGACCAGGAACACATTAGATGCCGGATGCCTACTCAGATAGTCGGGGGCAACGTTTGTTCTTCTTTTTTCATAGCACTATGCGTGGGTTGAGAAACTGTTTTACTAAGAGATTCCATCGAGCTAACCGGCCGGTCTGCTGCTTATTTCTAAATAAAGCAGAGAGGTTGGTTGTCGGTGATGATAGTGACCTTATAGCCGAAGATGGTGTTCTTGAACTTTTGCAACAGAACACCACGGCTAAACACTCTTTTTCGATCGTATCATAATTTAACTCACTGCCCTGAGTGTCCGGGACACACCGAAAGATAGGGCTTCTCCCTTCCTTATTGTCAGTTGGTAGGCACACACCCCTCATTCCGTAATTACTGGCGTACTGTTATTCCACGAAGGAATTCCTTTATAGCATCAGGAAAGTTAGTTGTGGCTGCACCACGCAGTTTTCTTTCAAGGTGTCGAAAGCACTTGTTGTTGGTTTTTCCGTCCAAAGAAAGGAACATTTTCTTTATCAGATCGTACAAAGGTTGTGCCTACTGCGGCAGAAGTCCTTTATGAGGAAGGCGAAATAAGAGAGAACCGAGGTAAGACTTGTGGTGTCCTTCCCTTCACATTTGTAGGAGGGACGAAACTCTTGCATTGTTTTACGCCTTGGCCGGATCGGCTACATTCCATGTCTTCCTATCTGAATCCTAAGTACAAAACAAGCTGAGTGTAGGAGCTACACTTAGTAATTTTATTCTCAGCTATATTTTCTCTTGAAGCAGCAAGTTACCTTCTTCAAATTTTCAAAGTGTTGTTCCTCCACGTTCCTGCCCAGGGATCAATAACGTGTCCTAATAGATTGTGGCGACGTCGCTAGAGGTGGGTTCAGGCGCATTGTCATCGTGCGGCATAAAATGCTTTGGGGCTAATTCTTATGTCGAACATCAAAGCGAGTGGGACACCAAAGGCCCCTTCCTCTGTCCCTAAATGCCATCAGCTTTTTTGTGCTCTCCTCCTCTACCTCTCTAAGGCGTTATAACCGCGTTTCCAATAAATCTACGGATGTAAACACGGTATTACCCCCTAGGGATGTAAAAATCTCGTCGATTGAAGGTAGAGGGAACACGTCCTGAACGCCCTGGAAGTTGAGGTAACTGTAATGTCTCCCTTGGTTTCGGGCTATTCTTTTTAGCCACAACGCAGCAACGGTCAAGAATGGGGGCTGTCACCTTTTCCTTTGAATGTAGTCCCCTTTTTCAGTGCAGAATACAGTGAAATCATCGATGTCTTGGCAAGTACCGGTGCGGTATCTGTATTGTTTTTCGAAAGATTTACTTTAGGGGCATCGGGTAGCAGCTCAATCTTAAATTTTTGAAGCGGACAGACTGGGACGGCATCATCATCTAGTGCCAATACATCGTGGGTAGTCCATGAGGAGCTCTAGTAGTTCCTCCATGTACTCCGGTTTTTCGAGAAGACAATTCTCTGCATCTGCATCTTCTTTTGACATCTTCTCTTCTATGATCTCTTTGTACACCCTCCTTAACTCTGTCTTCGTGAGACCTTTTGAGCAGGTGGCTACATTAGAAGAAACTGTTCTCTGGTGTCCTCTTACGTCTGTGCCTCTCTTGATCTGTTTGCTAATAATCGGATACCCTTCTCCTATGGTCGCACCTTTGTGCAGGCTAATCAATTGGTCACTCAAATTGATATAACTGAGGATAACTGTGTTATCCCTCACTGGACTAATTGTGTTTGCTACATACAGTGGTCCCATGGTGAAAGCTGGTGTCATTAAACACTTCCGCTCCAGCTCAAAATCATCTTGAGTTTCAGGTCGGAGCTTTTAGGTATCCGCATGATTGACTAGGCAAAACAGTCTTCTCCCATTACTTTAAATTATCTTAAAACTCTTCATCATCATCAAATAACCATCTCTCATCGGTCATTGCTCCAAAATTCCAATCTTCGGGATTGGCCCAATTTTCTTCCAATAGCTGAGGAGCGTGTTGCTTGAGCTCGGGTCTGGCCCTCTGGGAATCAGCGCTGGCGACGAGCGAGGGGTGGAGTTCCGGAACCCACTTGGTCGCTTTTTCATCTTGTCTGCGCTCCCCTTGAGCTTCTCCTTTCAAGGCAGTTTCCCTGTCTCTTTCCTCTGTATAGGCGCTTGGCAAGCTTCTTCGAAGTCCGAACTGAAGAGGTTGTCTTCCCTCTCTGGGACATAGACAAAATCGACCTTCCTATAGGAGCGAGGTTCATCCGCGGCGTTTACGTTTCTAACTGGCTGGCGCCTCCCTTGAGAAGATGGCCTTACCCGCGTTTTGCGTAACGTTATTAACTGGCAAGGCCGGCCTCCTCCGAAAAAGTGCTGATCGCGCGTTGGCGTGCGCTTTTGGCTGGCAAGGCGGGTCCTTTAGGTATAAAAAGATACTATTTCACTGAGTTTTTGTGTATTTAATTGCTGTTTTTGGTGTTTTTTGTATTTTGTTTTGTTTTTGTTTATTGTATTAACTTTATTATTATTGATTCATAATTCAGTATTAAAAATATTTATTGTACTAATGTTCATTTTGGGTTCGTTGACTTTTCTTTACGTTATTGTTTTGCTGTGTTATAACTATTTTTATTTTTTTATGACTTATCCGCAGCACGTGCGGTGGTTTAGCGAAAATTTTGTGTTCGAATCCTTTGTTCCCCCCCCTCTCGACTCTCGGGCCGGGGCAACTGCTCGCTCCTTTTCTTGAGGTCCTTATATACTTTAAGATTCCGGCTCCAGAAACTTTCTCTAACAAGATAAAATTCCGAGTGATTCGGCAAAGATCGGATGTCTAACCTCTCTATCCTCCTTGATAGACATCTGTGGCAGAAAAGAAGTTTCAAAGTTATGGCAATGTAGACAAAACATTGC
>JABUQX010112235.1:0-5000 GCA_015478945.1 Trachelipus rathkii
ATAATTATAAAATACTTTTACATTTAGGTTCAAAATATAAGCACGAGTAAGTAAGATTATAATAAATTTTGTAACACTACAAGTAACATTATTTATGAAGCAAACCTTTAGTTGTTAAAGTAATATCTAACTCAAAATAATATACATAATTCAAATATATACATACATAAAAACAGCTAATACCAGTTTATTACATACAGATTCTAATATTTAATTACAATAGATATACTTTTATAATAAATTTAACTATCTACTGATCATGTATTTAACGAATGCAAACTAAAGGGCGAATGAGTATTGTTTATTTATTAGTCACTAATATTTAAATAAACATCATTGATATGAAATTTAATATAGCTGTCATATTTTACAATAAGAATTGTACTAAGCCAATTTTCATTGCATTACTTCTAAAACTATACATATTTTACACACAAAACTAACTAACGTTACTAATTTTTAAGAATTTATATATTTACTGTTAATTTTATATACCATAAGTTTCCTACTTTAAAGTGACCTTTACATTTAAAAGTCAAATTCTTTGCTTTCTATAAAAATTATGAAATTTTCTCAATTATGCTCTTATCTTCTCAAATTCATTTTCTACTTTCTATTACAATTCTTATTCTCTGTCTTATATCTAAGCAACAATTAATCTCTCAACGATTGTCCATTCTATCCCTTAATAATCAAGCTCACCTCCCTTACTAAATCCTCAACCTTCCACATATCACATTTTGCCCTGATTTTCACTTCCGATTGACATACACTCCTTATTCCTTCATCGCCGTTTATTATAGATATTTACATCAAAATCAATTTCTACACTCAAGTACCTGGGGTCCTTGTTCAGTATTCTCATCAAATGGATTTCCAACGATTCTTTTCTTTGCCCTCTCTACACTTCGCTCAACAAATTCGTCGTAGACACCTTCTTCAACAAAGATTCTAGAGCCTGCACAGCAACACTGGCCCTATAAAAGAAAAGAAAAATAATAATAATAATAATAATAATAATAATAATAATAATAATAATAATAATAATAATATAATAATAATAATAACAATAATAATAATCATCATCATCATCACTCATCTTACTTCCCCAAGTAATTTGACTTTTAAAGGTGCGTAACATGCACCAGAAACAGGAAAGTAGTTGAAGAATATGACAAGTCGAAAAGAAAGCCCAGCCTAACCGCCACCTTTATACCTTTTAGTTTGAACTCGTCGCAGTCAGAAAACCCACCCTAGAGCTTCACGGGACCGCGAAGGATCCTCACTCTAGCATCTCGTCAACGTGGGGTTCATCCCTTGGCCCAGGTGGGCCACAACCATACCCCCTCACAAAACCCCGCCACATTCACTCCTATTGTGCACCTTTCTTTTCGCCTCAGCCAAACTCTCATTTCTCTCCTCCAGACTATTCCTTTAACTGACTCAATCACTTTTTCCTCGGTCCTCCCCAGCCGGTTGATTCCCCAGCACAACTCACCACTATACATCGCTTGAACCAACTGACTATCATCCATGCTTTTTCACAATGCCAAACTAGTTCAAAGAACTTACATTAATTTTCTCATTTACTCCTTTCTTCAATCACCCACACACCTCTCTAGATACGTTTCATTTCTCATTTAATATTTCCTTCTCAACACCAACAATGCTCTAAGGTTTCCATCTGAATCACATTGTACTTTAGATCTGAATAGGCTCTTATTCCAGACTTCAAATAGTCTCATCTACTATACCATTAACGCAGGTCGACATACATCCCCTCTTATATAAGACGCTAGTGGCACGTCAAGACTTGTCCTCTTTACATCCACCAACGTATTTACATATACCATCCACTTTCCTGCCATTCACTACTTTCCTACTACCTCTGATCATCCGTTCCCTTTTCATCGCAACATATATTCTATAAAATATTTAATTCTCAAACAAAACTTCATCACTGAGGACTGGTCCTCCCTTACAACCGATAGTCCTAACTCTGTATATGACGTTTTACTTTTCGAGAATTTCCTCTGTCTGCGTTTTATCACACTCCTGCCAAATTTCTCTTTACCAATCATCTTTAAAGATTGCCAACAAACTAGAATCATCCCATATAATAGGTAGGGCACCTCCCTTACTCTCTTCCATTCTCCATCATTCTAATACCATTTCCTGCCACCCCACCTCATTCTTTCATAAATCGTCCTATCCATATACAAATTAAAAATAAGTAACAAATGGAGACACATAACATAATCCTCCTAATTTACTTCGCTATTAAGTTAATTATTAAATCCAATCAACTTTCGACTCTATCCTTAACATCATCTGCTTCACTGTCGTCAATACATACTTATGATTCCATTCGAAGCCTACCACTAACACCTGCCATAGAGCTTCCCTATTAATCCTAATAATAATAATAATAATAATAATAATAATAATAATAATAATAATAATAATAATAATATATTAATTAATAATATAATTAATTAACTAATTTATAACTGTGCGTGGGGAAGAAAGAATTTCCACAACGTATGTTACCAGAACGTAATGCTCACTGTGTTGTGAGAGGCGATTAAAGAAAGAAGAGGAGGGAGGGAGGGAAGTAGGGCTCTCGAAGCGATGACATTACCTCCAATTGGGCATCTGGGGTTGTAGGGTACATCCCATGACACTCCAGTGTCCAATGGCTCACCCCTCTTATGCTCATATCAACACTCTCCTCCCTTCACAGGAGTAGAATCTTCGTACCACATACAGACCATGAAACACTACTACTATTACAGACAACCTCTTTTTCATATACCCTTGTGTGTGGGAGGAAAAGAATTCCCACAAGGTATGTTCTGCGTGTCATAGGAGGCGACTAAAAAACAGTGGTAGTTGGGTATTGGGTAGGGGACCCACTACCACTTATTTATACCCTAGGAATGCTTATGCATGTCTCGGATTTCCGTGCATGTTACGCACCCTACCCCATATCTGTGGAAAGTAAAGGGAGGATAAAGAAAGAAAGAAAGAAAGAAAGAAAGAAATAAAAATATAATAATAATAATAATAATAAAAATAATATAATAAAATAATAATAATAATAATAATAATAATAATAATAATAACCAGAGATTTTTATAGGTGTTGAATGTTCCCAAAAGTTCTTTTAACAAAGTAATCAGAGTTATCTTATAAATTTTCACCTCAAGTTGAAATAGAACTGAGGAAGAATGAATTGTGGAAAAACGTGTTTAACTTAATCTTAAAATTTCCAAAAAGTGTTTAATGAATTGAGAGCTTACTTGATTAAAGAAAAGTCCAAAATGCGATTGTTCAACAGCATCTTCCAAATCAGCATCTTTGAAAACAATATTGGGACTCTTTCCGCCTAATTCCAGGGTAACTCTCTTCAAATTGCTTGCTCCTGCAGACTTTTGGATAATATGACCAACCTGTAGACAAAATTGTAAACATTACTCGATTAAAAAAAAGCAGAAATGAAGAAACCGTTTAAAAATGGAGAAATAATTTTCCTGTTTCTTTTTCATGTTATAATTAATTTGAAAATTATTCCAACATAGACAAGTAATTAAGAAAAGAACGGTCATTATCAATTGTATTGAATAATTTTGATTTAAAAATCATAAAATTCTTAAATTTGAAAAACAACACTTAATATTTCTTTGTCATGTTGTGCAAAGGAGGTTGGCAGTTACAGAAGGAGGTAAGGTTCTCAAGATAGAGAGGAAACTAAGGTGAAACAGGAAGGGAGAGAACCGAGATACAAAATAGAAACTCGAACTGACTGACTGCGCACTTACTTCCGTAGATCCAGTAAAAGCAACTTTATCAATTTTCATGTGTTCTGCAATTGCAGCTCCAGCCGTGGGACCAAATCCTGGGATTATATTTACAACGCCAGGTGGAAATCCAGCTTCAGCAATTAATTTGCCTACATAAAGGCCTGTGAGAGGGGTCTGTTCAGCCAATTTCATAATAACGGTGTTGCCTGTAGATATTTATTAACTCAAATTTTTGTAATTATGCATAAAAAAAGTTAGCACCCTCATCCTATTGTAAAGCAAATTTTCATTGAAAATACATTTTAACATAACAGCACCCTCACTAACAAAAACATGCAAATTTAAAACAAAATATACAAACAAAAAATGTTGGAAAAGAAAATCTAAATTAAAAAACAAACTTAACCACACCTTCAACATTTTTTAATTACCAGTTGCCAATGCAGGGCCTAATTTCCATGCTTGCATAAGTAATGGAAAATTCCAGGGAATGATCTGCCCACAGACACCAACAGGTTCAAGCCGAGTGTAAGCAAAGTGAGGCCCATCCGTTTGGATGGTTTGTCCAGAGAATTTATCAGCCCATCCAGCAAAATATCGAAGGTTGGCGATTGTCAATTCAACATCAGCATTGAGAGAATTTGAATAAGGCTTTCCATTGTCCAGGGTTTCCAGTGACTAAACAAAATCGAAGAGAAATAATCCAAATAAAGGTTACAAACCTAAAAAGAAAATATTTTCATGATTTAAAAACCATCATGTACTTAAATACTTACAGCTAAATAAACTCCACTTTCGTTAAATGAAATTAGCAAGTCTATAAAGATGATTTGGTACATCTCCTTCTTCTACCATTGTGATCAGATTTTGCAAACTGCTTTCCACTTTCTGACTTATGCTATTCATTATAAGAGGAAATGCTTCACTGGCAGCTTTAACAGCTGGATGATTGTCAGAAGATGGATAAAATGAAGTCACAATTAAAGCTCTTCAAATTTATGTAAATCCTAACAGAAAAAAAGGAGATCCAACAACTAAACAAGTTATTATAACTTTCATATAATTTATATATATATTATCTATATATATATATATATTATATATTATACTAATATATATATTATATATAATATATAATATAATACTATTAATATATAATTATATAATATTATGGTATTCATTATTGATGATAAATCT
>JABUQX010112235.1:10000-29254 GCA_015478945.1 Trachelipus rathkii
GTGGAGATAGAAATCTAAGTATGTGAAACTTACAATTCATTTAAAAAACCCAACACTTTTTACAAATCTCACTAATCTACCACATACCTTTTCTAACTTTCTTGTCCTTTTCGCCGGATTCCTGTCGAGTCTCTCCTGTTGACATTATAATCATCCTGGCCTAAATATGAACAAAAATGTCTTGAAAACCTCCATCACAAGGTTTGATAGGGCGGCTCAAAAGAGACTGGGAAGTTCTGTTTAGTACTGTTGAAGACTTTCCTCTTACTTCGATTGCTACCGCTATACAATGGGTCTCATACGCCCGTATGGATAGTACTGCTCTCATATCTAGGGAGGCTCTGGTTTCACCCGGCTTTTTTTGGAGATAGGGGTCGAGTCTACGGCAAAAAGGCTTATAAACTGTATTGTGTAATTTACAGTTCACTTGACTCTATCTTGCGAGCGAATGTGGGCTGCTTATCATAATGTCCTATATAGGTACCAGCTAGTGCAAGTGCGTCGAGGGAGCTTATCACTGTGCGCGTCACCCACCACCTTACGACGCCTTGTAAGACATCTAATAGGTGCTTGTATCTGCGCACGAGTATTTGTGTTGTCATTGGTAACTCCAGGCTAGTATGCTGGTGGTGCTTCTTGCCTTTCCAAACCAACGTCTGTTTTGGTGGACATTCTCGTTCCATCTGTCTGTTTTCACTATGAATTTAATCTCCTACTTATTCAAGCCTGCGTCTGATGCTCATAATGAGTATTTTGGCATAGATGGGTGAACTTTTGAGAGTACTACCCCCTCCTTGAAGAGGGCTCAGACAATATCATTCACTCTGACACCTGTATAAAAAAAAAAAGGCCATCCTTGAATGGGCAGTATGTGGCAAATGAACTGAATATTCTCCTACTCACCCCATCACAAAACATCATATCCGATATCCCAAAAATCGTAACTCTTTCAACATTGAACACATCAGATGGTCATACTGTCCGCAACCAACAAAATTATTGACGCTTTCAACTATAAATTTAACTTTAGACTTCTTCTCCATATATGAGCAATAACAACAAGAATCTACCATAGCTCTCTACCACAACACACTCATCAGAATTGCAAATCCTTCTAGCCCCCTCTCATTTATCAATCCAAACAACAACACAATTTAACGCAGTATTTCACACAACCACTCATTTTCACCGTTTCCTTTTCATCTTTGTTACGTCCACTGCGAGCAATAAAAATTGCCGCTATTCTAAATACATCATACACACTCTCTTCCTTATTCCTCAACATTTATTCCTTCTGACATTTCAATACAGAATTCGATATCATGACATATTCGCCGAAGATAAGAAGGGCGCTTACTGCGACACTACTTCTACCGAGCATGCATTAGCATATACTATGCAAAAGAAAGTGGTAGTGAGAGCAGCCAACCTAACTACCCGTCTCATTAGTCGCCCTCGTACGACTCGCAGGAATACGAATGTGGGCAATTTTTCCGTCCTACGTCCCACCGTAAATTGGAAAAATTTTTTTTTTTTTTTTTTATAAAATAAAAACGGGGGGGGGAAAAATTAAGAGAATGTCTGATAAGATGTTTGTCCTAGAAGGAGGGTGTGGATATAAGTATGTGTGTATGATAAGTTGTCTGGAGGATGAGTGTGTGATATGACGCATAACAGAAGCGAACAATATTAGGACAGCTAAGAATGTAAACTACTGCACTATACAATATAGATATAATCCATAAAATATAAGTTATTATATGATATATATATATATATATAATGATTATATTTATATAAGTAATAAATATATATTATATTATATTATTATAATTGATATTTATAATATATAATACTATAATATATATTATATTAATATATTTTTAAGAATATAATTATACATAATTATAATATATATATAGAATATATATATATAATAAAAAAATATAATATAGATATATATAACTTTAAATTGATATATATAATATATATATATATATAATATATATATAAATATATAACTGATTTTATCTATAGTATATAGTATTTTTAGTAGTAGTTATAAGTATTTAATTATATATAAACACTATCTCAAATATTTTTATAAAGTATATATACCTATATATCTATATTTATATATTATTAGTAGTAGTAATTAAATATTATTATCTATAGTAAGTTACTTAAATATATATATTACTTATATTACTATTATAGATATAGTATATATATTATAATTATATAATAATATATATATATATATATTTATATGAATATATATATATATATATAATAGTATATAATATATATTATATATATACCGTTATTAAAATTATATTACTATAATATAATATATATATAATTATAATATAATAATTAAATATATATAATATAATATATATATATGTTATATTATTAATATATATATTTATAATATAATAATAAAGTAACAAAAATATATAGATGCATAGCTAGATATAATAATAGCTATATAATAATATATATATATATATAATATATATATATAATAATAGTATTATATATATATTAATATATAGTATTAGATAATATATATATAGTATATCAGTCATATACTATATATAGAATAAATATTCTTCATTAATTTGTGAATTTATTACTTAGTCATGAATATATTTGCTACTCTCGATTATTGTAATATAATTATATCTTTAATTATTTATTTTAGACCTGAACTTTATTAAATTGCTTATTATTAGCTATATATATAATTAAACTCATTTAATTAAATAATAACTCCTTAATATAATCAGTCATTATGATTATAATTACTTATTATTAATATATAAATTATATATAATAAATTATATATTAAATTGAAAAATATATATTTTCATAAATATAAATAATAGTACAATAAAAAAATGATTAATCAAATTAATTTAAGTTTGTTTTTAATATATATAATATACAGATAGAAACAAATAAATTTTATGATATCGGATCAGTTATAAATACTGATTGCCTTATGATGAACTGAATTGACGAATGACCGAATTATAAGACTAAAATCATGTCTCGAGTGATATTATTGTATTGACCTAGCATATGACTGATAGACTCGATTTGACGGATTATCTGCGACCCATCACTAATATATATTTAATTTATATATACACTTCTCTCAGTTTATAAGTATCTATATAAGCTTAATATATCATTATTATATATATTTAATATATTAAATATACTTATTTTATATATTCAATATTGTAATAAATATATACTATATATTAATATATATCTATCTATATATATATATATATATATTTTGCATATATATTTAATACTAGTAGTATATATATTATTATTTTAATATTATATATTTCTATATACATATTATTAATTAATATATTAATAGTAATAGAAATATTCATATTCTATTAATTTATTATATTTGATTAATATAAATTTAATTATATAATTTTATATAAGATATCTTCTTCGGCCTTATAATTATTAAATGCAATTCAGACGATAAATTTATATTATTGTCCTTTATTAGTATGCTCTTCGTTAGCAAAAAAGATTTGAGCAAATACCATAATCAACATGCTAAAGAATATACCTCATTATATATATAAATTACATTTTTTATTTAATGTTATTTTTATGGTTTTTTTTATGGTTTTAAACCATGTGGTTTATATCTGTTGGTTTAATACCATGGTTTTAACAACGAATTTGGTTTAAAACCATAATTGGTTTTTAAACGCATCCCCTCTATTAGTATACCTATTTTTACTATTATATTACTATATACTATATATATACTTAATTATTACATTATATATAATATATAAATATATAATAGTCTAATATTATTAATAACTATGTATATATATTATTAACTATATATTATTACTAATATTATACTTATTATTATTTATATCTAAAGACTATCTGGTCGTTAATATCATCCAGGAATAAAAAAAAAAAACAACACAAGAGTGGGAGACACATCCAGATTTAGAATTAAAGCTGCTTATTCATTGAAAGGCACGGTAGTAGATCCGTCAAGCATTGTTTAAAGTAGTGCTAGACAAATAGAAGATAAGAACTTATTCTTTAATTTAGTGGATATTTATGTATTATCGGATGAGGCAAGTGATTTAAGTGCGAGGTCATGAACTAGTACAGCGTAATAATATGTTACTGTGTGTGAAAGTAGTCAAGTGCATATCTCAATTCTCTCTAAAAGGTCTTAAAGATACGACTGAGAAATGTTTTAATTGATGATTTCTCTCATTTATTTGTAATTCGTTGACGATGGTTAACTACTAGAGTTCGATAAATGCTACGTCGATTTTGTATTGCTGTTAAAGAATATTGAAGGAGTAGTTTGAGAAATCTTCGATAATCTATCAGATGCTCCTCCACCTCACTTTTCGTTACGACTGAAAAGCTGTTCTGAGAGAAGCCCTCCAAGATCAGCAATACGTCTATTAGTTCGTATTCTCTATACAGAGTAGTATTATACCTAATATACCTCACCTCACACTCAATGCCTCTAAAATAATAATAGTGATTAGTATATTAGGGTATAAGGTATATTGTAGTATATTCTTTTGAAATTAAAAGAATTATATGATATAAACATTATATGTTAGTAATGATATAATATTGTTATTATTAGTATAATGTAATATAGAGATAGAGCAGATGACGCACTATTTTGGCACGAAGTTGACTAGGAAATTACAAACAGCCAAATAAGATATTTAGGAACATCTAGAAATGGCTTCATGTGGCTTAATTGGTGCTTAGGACAGACTGTCCTGTTTTTCTTTGGAGGTTGTACACATCTTCCGATATAGTTCCGACTATCGAACACATTGCTTTACCGCCGTGGCATAGAAGCTTTTTGATTTCTTCGGCAAGTTTTTCGGCATCTTGCACGCCAACAATCATTAGCGGTATGCCGAACCTGCTCAGCAGCAAATGCTCGTCACACTAAGCCGCACAATTTTCTGACCCACAAATTAGCATGCTCCGACGGTATCGTTAATCTGCAGTAGTGGTCGGCGGGGCGAGAGACCTACTGGCACGGTGGTAGTTTGAACGGTGTGAGACTTTGCTCTACCTTCTATTGTAGGCCCGTCTGCCATCATGCTCGGACACAGGTCGTGTAGTCTGCCGTCGCGCCCTTCTCTCCTTCGGCGCAAAATGTTTTGCATCGAAATCTGTTATTGAAATGTCGATGTGGGGAATAATGTTTGAGGGGCTCAGGAGAGAGGTATAGGCTGGTTTGTAGAATGGCAAATTGTATAGATGAAGAGCAAGATAGATGAACTGCATAGAAGATAAAGGCAACGCGTAGACTATGAGATGATATTGGTGTGAAATGACCTTGAGAAGTGATGTTTGTGGTAATGTGTTATAGATGTGTATGATATATGTGTCTACCACAGAATGGATTTAGAGTGGTCACCTTTACGCAATGGGTACAAGGACGAATAATTATGGTCATCACTGAATAGCTTGGAATTGAGGTAGAGTAGCGTATGGTAGATTTTTTTGTGTAGTGAAGTACTGAGAATACTGAATGGTTAATTATATAGTCTATGGAAAAAGGTAGAATATTTTGTGTGGTTGCGACGTATGATCCATCTGAGGGGATAATGTTGAAAAGAGTACGCTTTTCTGGGATATTGATGAGAATGGAGAAATAGTGTGGTTGTGTAATTAGGAGGGGACATAGGATATTTTGCGAGTATCAAATTTCGCCTTTCATTATATAGCCTTGAAGGTTTAATTTATTACAGTATGTCACAACACTTACACGGCGAGCAGCCTATTCCAAGCGAGGGGGTGTAGTAAACGCTAGAAGATGTATATTCACGCCTAAAGCGCAGAATTAATCATAAGAGCAGCGAACGCAGGCTGTTAATTATAGTAGTAGAGAGATTAATGACAGTTTATAGAAAGAACATGAAGAAGGGAAGAGAATATAGCCACAAAACAGAGGTATGGTGACGAAAGAGGAAGCACCAACAGCATACTAGCCTGGCGTTACCGAAATGAACAACACAAGTACACACGTGCGCAGATACAGCACCTAAATTGTGCTACGAAGGGAGTCGTAAAGGTGGTGGTACCAAGTGATAGTTTCCTCGAGCATTGCACTGCGTGTACTATAGGACATGACAAACATCACCAAAAATAGAAGCACCAACGTATCGGCTTCGCAAGATAGAGTGGTCAAGATGCAACTGCGAATAAGAAGCGAGCTTGTTAAGGCGCTTATTGTGCCAGTTTGACTCGACCCTATGCCAAAGCGGGTGATAATCAGTAAGCCTCTCCCACAAGAAGATATAGGAGAGCATGAACTGCCAATACAATGAAGCAGGAGAGACTTTGGTTAAGACGGATGCAACCTGGAGGAAGGTAGATGGTAAAGTCTTACAGTTTATCAAACGACTCCAAGTGTTCGTGATGGGGAACCGCCCTAGTGGCACCGTTTGGATGGCAGAGGTTTCCAAGGACTTTAATTTTATTTGGATTGAGTGATCATTGTATGTAGGCCAGTTGATGTAATTATGAATAATATAGTCCTGACGAGGACAAAATAAGTATCGATGAAGGATTCGCTGTCTAAGGAGACGAGAGAAGCTTATCTGGAATTGACAGTATATGTACCTGTGATCTATATAGGTGAAGTGACTTGAATAAGCTCGTAAAGAGCTAGAGGTAGTTTCTAACTGACAAGAGATTAGGAATCATTTCATGACTATCTGACAGCTTGAGTTCCAATTGATTCTACTCACAAAAATCTCAGAGAGTAGACTATAATTTCAATTCCGGGTGAGGGAGAGAAAGACTTCCCTCTCTTCTTGTCTATCAGAGAAGAGGCTCTCCGACTCTTTCTTCTTTCGCCAAGAAGTTCCCCTTTGTCCTTCTCTAAGAAGTGGGAGATGAGTCCGCATTCACTTGCACATGCTGATCTACTGTTACAATAGTGAAGCAGTGTCGAGTCTCGTAGAATCACGGAAGTGATGTCGTAAAATAGAGGTGCATCGCACTTATGTATGAGTATAAGTGATCACCTGTAGGTGCACAGATTTTTTTATATGTTATTGTTTTTTATATAATTTCAGTGTGTATTATTAACTGTTAATATTTTTTTTTTTCTTTTTCTTTTTTTTCCTTTTGATTTGTGATGTTATTTATTCACTCAATTGTATGTAAATGTACGTTGAGTGATGAGAATAGGACGATGTCTGCTCTCCCTTTATCATACTTAACTAGTACATTAGGTTTGTGAGATTGTCTCATGAGCTGGTTAGAAACACGACTTCAGTGTTGTGTATGTTTGGTTGTGTGATGAGTCGTGTAGGATAGTGTGTGGTGTGTGATATGTTGTGTAGAGTTCTGGTGTATACTGTGCTGCTGTGTTGCCATACTTCTTCGTAACAATGCTAATAGTGGGATAATTTTCAAGCGCCAACCAAGTCTCCCGATAGTTCCTAAGAGCGAACACCATATAATGTCTAGAGATGAATGTAGTATCGGCCAGTAGACTTCGTGCAAACGAGAGCGCTGTACTTGTTGCGAGCAATTGATTGTTCCACGTGACATGTCTAAAATGTAGCGTTTGAGAAGTATCATGTTTATCCAATAGTCTACTATGATCAGCATAACTAAGTGACTAGATGCATACTTGGGTATACAGTAAAGTAGTTAGAATACATCATAATTAAGTCGGCTATTCCTTTATTATTGACGATCATTAAGGTACTGGTATATTAGTGAGATTGACTTCCTATACTACTATATCGATAAAAATAATAAAATATAGGTGTATAAGTATTTTAACTTAGGCTTTATATTAGTGTATATATATAGTATATATAGTATATATATTATATATATATACTATTATAGTTTGTATATATATTTATATATATTGATATAATATATAGTATATATATATAATATATTAATATTATATAGTGTTCATAGCTATATGTATATAATAATTTATAGTAGATATAATATATATATTGTATATCATATAATTAATATATATATATACTTATTTATATATATATGTAGGTAATATCAGCATATATATATATATAACTAATGAAATATATAATATAATATATAAGTAGTATATATATAATATGATATAATTATTTATATATAATATATATTATATATAATATTCTTATATAATTCAAATAATATGTATATATATATACTCTATAGTATATTATATATATATGATATATATATATAGTAATATTATAATATATTTATATATATATATATATATATATATTCAATGATATATATATATAAAGAACAATTATATAGTATATTAGATATATATGTTTTTAATTTTTGTAAATCTCAAACTATATAAATATATATATAGTATACTATATAATATCTTAATTATATATATAATATATATATATATATAATATATAATATATATTATATATATAAATTGATATATATGTATATTATATATATAGTATATATAATATATAGATATATATCTATATATATATATATATATAAATAATATATTATATATATATATATATATATATATTTATATATTTAAAATATATAATCTAATTATTATATTAAATATATATATATATATATATTTATTATACTATATTATAATATATTTTTATGTATGTTTATATATATGAATGATATATATAGTATATATAATTTAGAGATTGTCTCTTTTCAGGCAAATGGAGCTTTTTCTATATCTACTTCAAAGTTTAAATAAATTTTTCTTTACTAGATCTTAATGTAAAAAAAATGAGAAAAAAATGATTAATAGAAACAGTAAACTAATTGGTATTTTAGACAAGATTTAGACAATTTTCATGACGCACTAAGAAGATAATTTCATATATATATTTAATTTTTCCTAATTAAGAAGACAAAAAAAAAAGTTAATTCGCATTCATTTCTTTTTAGAACAGAAATATTTAATATTCATTTAGTATTACTATTATTAAAATTTCTTTGTCTTCTCCCTCCTCTCTCTCTCTCTCTCTATCTCTCTCTCTCCTCTCTCTCTCTCTCTCTCTCTCCTCTTGTCGTCAGTTTCTCATCTCTTCTCTTCTCGCTCTCTCTCTCTCTTCTCTCTCTCTTTCTCTCTCTCTCTCTCTCTTCTCTTCTCTCTCTCCTCCCCTCTCTCGTCTCTCTCTCTCTCTCATCTCATCAGTATCGACTCTCTCTCATTGTCATTTCTGACAATGTACTCCTCTCTCCTTCTCTCTCTCTCTCATCTCCCCTCTCACTCTCCCTCATCTCTATCTCCCATCTATTTTCTTGGCCAAAATGTTACGACGTGAAATCTAACGACATTTGCTCGTATTTCGCGAATGTACGAGTCGAAGTTCGTCCGATTACACACCCGAAGGAAAGTGTTTACGATACACATGATTTCTTTCTTCAGACTATTATTGGCAGTAGTCTTCAGACTGAAATCTTCAGGTGTTTTGTTAATCTTCTCCATCATTTTGAAATGTCTTATTAACGAATGATGTCTATAAATAAATGAAAATAAATAGACATATAATTAAAGTATAATATTATATCTATAATTATATATATTAATATAATATAATATAATATAATAATTGCATATAGCTATAATATATATAATATAATATAATATATATGAATAATAATAATAAAATTATATAGACATAAATTAATAACATAATAATATGGATAATAATAATATGGATAATATATTAATGTAAATATAGATGTATAATAATAATATAATATATATATCATAGATATATGATAATATAAATATCTTAAATATCAATATAATATTAATATATATATTAATATTAATAAATATATATAATTAAAATATGAGTATATTATTATCTATACTTGATAAATTTAAATAGCTCAATATTAATACTAATAGTTAAATATAATATATTATAATGATATATACATATATTATAATTAATATAATCGCATAATATAATATATTTAAAAAAAGTAATATAAGATTAATATATAAAATATAATATAATTATAATCTATCATAAAATATAATATATATATATAATATATCATATAATAGTAATATAATAAAAAGGCAAAACGTATCATATAATTTCTCTAAATATAGATGATAATATAATATAGATATATATAGATGCATAATGGAGATAGTCTTAAAGATAAATATTAATTTTATCACTTTTGTGCTTCTTTCTCTACACTAAATAAAGCTATTAAAAATTTTAAGAAATTTGTAAAATTACATTATTTTAGTAACATATTTTAACTATTCACTCAATTATTAGTATATAAATAATTTCTGAGATTAGAACTTATATTCGGAATTTAATCTTAATTTGTTTTTTTAATTTTTTTTAATCAAATTTTTAATTTGTTCTTTATTTAGTTAAAATAAAAGTAAAATAGTATGATAATAAAAATAAAAAAATAAAAAATAAAATAAAATATAGAAGAGACATACATAATTTAAAGTAATAAATATAATAATCAATAGATAATGGATGGGAAAATATACAAAAATGAAGAAAAAGATTTTTTAGACAACGAAAATTAAAATGATAAATAATAAACATTAAAAAATACATAAAACTAATAATAGTATGCTAATAATAATATTCAATAATTCTATTTTATTTCCAATGATTGATATCGTTCGTTTTTATTATTATTATCTATTTATTATTGATTATTATTATTATGTTATTATTATTTTATTATTATTAATTTATTATTATTTATTATTATTATTAATTTTTATTATTCATTATATTATTATTATTATTATTATTATTATTATTATTTATTGTTATTATTATTATTATTATGTATTGTTATTTAATTATTATATATTATTATTATTATTATTATTATTCATTATTATTTATATATTATTAAATTATTATTATATTTATTATTGATAAATTATTAGAATTATTTTTAGTCCTATTAATAATAATATTTATTACTGATACTTTTCATTATTATTATTATTATTATTATTATTGATTATTATTATTTTATATTATTAGTTCATTATTATTATTTATCTATTATTTATTTTATATTTAAATGTATTATATTATTATATTATTATTATTATTATCTATTATTATTATTATTATTTTATTATTACTTAATTATTTTAGTTATTATTATTTTTATTATTACTACAAATTTGATATATATATATATATTATAGTATATATATATATACTATATACGTATATATATATATATATTGAAGTATATTAAATAATATCAATTATAATATTATATATAGTATTAATATAATATACTATATCAAATTTATATATATATATAATAGTATATTATACTAAATATATATTATAATATACTATATATTATTATATAGTATATACTTAATATTATATATATATACGTATATATATATATTATATATATATATCTTCATTCAACTTTTAAGAGAACCAAGTCCTCCGTTGCAAAGAATTGAGTGATAGTAGGCAGAATAGGAATAAAATCCATATGGATCTTTACACTTTGTGTGTGCCTTTATGCTGGCTTGTCTACATTTCATCTTCCTCGATAAGGGAATAATATGCATCAGGAAAATTGCTTGTCACGGTTTTGTCCAATTTGTATCTTAATCTCAACTCATGGGTTCTTCCTAGTGTTCTTGCACGATGTGCCTACACGGTAAGTTTTATTTCTGAATCATAAACAAATTAAAATTACTTAAGTATAATTATTTATCATAATACGTAAACAGAGAGGTTATAATTTAATCCAAATTAGAGTAAATTTATCTGGGAAAACATTTAAATCTTTTATATTAATGTTATCAACTTTTGCAGGTTGCTACTATAAAATCGTAATTCTATATCATTTTTTTCTGTATCAAAATTTAATTATTTTTACACCACTAATCAGTCGGGGGTAAGGGGCAGATCTCCCTCCCACGTAGACAAATTGAGGAGAGTCCATATAATTAATAAGGATTCCAATGTTTCCAACCAAGTCCAAATTAATGTTACCTAAGAAAATAGGAATTTATAAACAAAACTTCCATTTCTCCTTATATTCAACCATAGCCGGATTTTTGTAAAGTATAATAATTATGATAAAAAAACTATTAATAAAAAGTAATATATAATAAATAATAATTACAAATAATTAGATATAATGAATAATACTATATAAAGCATAATATTTTAATTGCAACTATATTCATAATAATAAATAATTAGCGAATAATAATAATAATAATAATAATAATAATAATAATAATAATAATAATAATAATAATAATAATAATAATAATAATAATAATAATAATAATAATAATATAATAATCATAAAGATAATAAATTGTTTCTATATGAATGAATATATTAGATTATATTGTTTTATTATTATTATTATTATTATTATTATTATTATTATTATTATTATTATTATTATTATTATTATTATTATTATTATTATTATTATTATTATTCAGATGAAATAGGGATCTTTCTTTCGTATTATAATGAGGGATTTTTTATTATTATTATTATCATCCATTATTTTATTATTATTATTATATATTATTATTATTATTATTGATTAATTCATTAAATTATTATTATGATTATTATTATCTACTTTTGTTACTCTCATTCTTACAAATACTAGTAACGTTATTACAATATATAATTGATAATTATAATTTAATAATTAAATTATTATTATTATTATTATTATTATTATTATTATTATTATTATTATTATTATTATTATTATTATTATTATTATTATTATTATTATTATTATTATTATTAATTAGTTATTATTTATTATTAATTATTATTATTATTAAGTATTTAATAGTAGTAGTAAGTAGTAGTAGTAGTAGTAGTAGTAGTAGTAGTAGTAGTAGTATAATTATAATTATATACTGTATAATTTCTTTGTTAATTTCTGTATAGGGAATTAAACAATTTTATCAACCTGACTGGGATGTTTTAGCAAGACCTGAAGTATGGCAGAAAGCTGCTGAGCAAGCAATTTTTTCTTTGTGCATTACCTATGGAAGCATCTTTACATTTTCTTCTTATATACGATTTAGAACTGAGGTAAGCATATTATTATTATTGATTTTATTAATCTATTATTATTAATTATTATTATTCATTTTTATTATTATTACTTATTACTTTAATTATTATTATTATCGATATTAGTAACCAAAAAATTAATAATATATAATAATAATAATAATAATAATAATAATAATAATAATAATAATAATAATAATAATAATAATAATAATAATAATAATAATAATAATAATAATAATAATAAAATCTTATAGGTAATCCACATAACCAGTAAATTTGAATTTAACCTTTATGAATAACTTAATGACTAACTAAATTTTTGGATTTCTTTCTTTGTGAGTTAGAAACTTATTTTTATCGTTCAGTTCATCTCATAGGGATTTCTTCTTAACTATTTTCTCAATTAAAAAAATTAACTTTAATTTTCGTGCTGGAACTATCATTTTGTAGCGTGTGTGTATATAGGTAGGCAAGGTCATATGTACATTTGAACTACGTACAATACTCGTATATGTACACTTACATACATACTTACACTAATTCATATTTATATTTAAGTACGTACATATGTAGTTCTACGCATATACATAGATAAGTTCTTTCGTGTATGTTTGCATAGGCGCCTTAATAAATAATTAAATACATGCGTGCAAGTATACATACTCACACATACATTTAAATAAACACGTAATTATATAATTTTAGCATAAAATTGAGCACGAAAAAAATTATTTAAAAGAATTTTTTAAGTTTTAGAAAATATTGAAAGTTAATTTAGAGGAATTAAAAAAATTAAAAAAAAAAATTTTGATTTTGTCTCCAAAATTTTTCTTTTTCTCGTCACCAAAATTATAAACAAAAAAAAAATTTCTTTTAAATTATTTGCAAACCAAACGTAAACTGCAAATATTTTTATATATTTTTTGTTTTTTTATTTTTTATTTTTATTTTTTTTTACATTAATTTTTATTTTTTTATTTATGAAAATATTTTCCCTTACATTTTTTTTAAGAGAGGTGTTTGAAATATTTTTTTATTATTATTATTATTATTAATGTATTATTTATTATTATTATTATTACTTATTATTATTCAAATTATATTATTTATTATTATTATTATTATTTTATTATTCTTGATATATTATTATAATTATGAATTATATTATTATTATTATTATTATTATTATTATTATTATTATTATTATTATTATTATTATTATTATTATTATTATTATTATTATTATTATTATTATTATTTTTTTTCTTAAATAATATTAATTTATAAATTAATCATAAATAAAAATAATAATAATAATAGAATAAATATAAATAATAAATATAATAATAATAATAATAATAATAAATAAATAAATTTTAATCAATAAAAGCAAAAACACGTCAAAACAGCAGCAAAAGAGAATCAAATATAATAATAATATAATAAATAATAATCATCAATGAATAGGATAATAATAATAATAATAATGAAATAATAATAATAATAATAAAATTAAGTAATATAATACTAATAATAATCTTAAAGCAATAGTCAGCAACAAAGAACGACAACAAAAACCGAGCAAAACACGAGGCGAATAATAATTATAATAAAATAATAATAATGATAATAATATATGAATAATATAATATAATAATAATATAATGATTAATGATAAGTAATAACTAATAATAATTGCATCAATAATAATATAATAACAATAATAATAAAAATAAAAATAAAAATAAAAATAAAAATAATAATAATAATAATAATAATAATAATAATAATAATAATAATAATAATAATAATAATAATAATAATAATAATAAGTGTGTTAGTAATAATAGTAGAAATAAATATGAAACTTTATTAGGAAACAATAGTATTAATAAATAATTTTGGAAGGGAAAAATACAAGAGTTGGTTCAGAATTATAAATTTATTTGTTTTGTTATTTTTCAATGAGAAGTAAAAAAATGTTTAGTTTCCAAAGCACTTCTGTAGTGTATTAAGTCTTTGCAAATCAGTCCTTATCACTTGCCTTCAACACTCTAAAGGAAGGGGATCTTAATCAAACTTGAAATTCCCACCACCCCTAGCATCAGAAGGCGAAGGAAAATCTCTTTCTTTCCCTATAGGATACAAGGGAACATCCGTTTCTTTCCAGAAAGACACAATGTAACGTTTATTTATTTCCCAGTAGGACATAAGGAAGCATTCGTTTCTTTCCCATCTGGATACAAGGTAACGTCCGTTTCTTTACCAGTAGGATACAAGGGAAAGTTCGTTTCTTTCCCAGTAGAATACAAGGGAGCGTCCATTTTTTTCCCAGTAGGACACAAGGGGACGTCCTTTTCTTTCCCAGTAGGACGCAAAGGAACGCCCTTTTCTTTGCCAATGAAATGAAAAGGAATGTATTTTTTTCTCCCAGCGAAACGCAAAGGAAAATCCGTTTCTTTATCAGTGTCAAAGTCACCTCAATTTCAGTCCCAGCTAAACACAAAAGAGCGTCCGTTTCTTCGAAGAGAAACGCTAAGGAACGCTTATTTCTTTCCCTCCCAAAAGTTGTTAATCAATCTTATCTACCATAACTAAATACAAATCTTGGTCAACCTAATAAACAAGCTGGTAGCGATGTCAAAACGTCATGCTTGTGAGACGAGAGCTAAATCATATATGGTACGCAAACATACAAGCAAACAAGAAAATAACTTTTAAAAAATTTTTTTTAGCTTTCCGTAGAAGTCAGTTACGCTGTAATTCAAGTCCAGAGAAAGTAATAAAATTTAAATTTAAAAGAAAATAATAGTACCTTTAAATTATCAAAGTTGAATCAGAAAATGATGTGAGTGAACAGTGAACATTTCAGATATATCCTAATTAAATTTTTCTTAGATGCAAAGCTCGGTCGATTTTACTTGTCCATAGAAAATATATTCTGACACTTGTGAGCGCACTTTGGTCCTTCCGCCCTTTTTGAGCCTGTTCAGTATGAAAGTAATTGGGGTCCAGGAATGCGAGGAGTTTGATGAACAACAGAAGGATAAGGTTCTGCTTTAACGCACTTATTACTTATTATTTATTATTATATTATTATTATTATTAATTATTATTATTATTATTATTATTATTATTATTATTATTATTATTATTATTATTATTATTATTATTATTATTATTATTATTATTATTATTATTATTATTATTATTATTATTATTATTATTATTATTATTATTATTATATATTAATTAGTAGTAGTTGTAGTAGTAATAGTAGTGAGGAGTAGTAGTAGTAGTTGTAGTAGTAGTAGTAGCAATAGTGTCATACAGAACAAGGACGTAGTCGTATTAATAGTATAGCAGTAGTAGTAGTAGTAGTAGTAGTAGTAGTATTGGTATTATTATTATCGGTATGATCATCGTTGGACAATTACGAGTATATATTTAAATTGTCGTCATTATTATTAATATAACTGACATTAGTTGTGATGATTCCTGCGATGTTAGAAATTTCACTAATGACCCATATGTGACCCATTAGTTATTTTGTGCAGCCCGAATATTTTTTCGATATCTTTTGCTATAACCCCGCGCACTTTGATAATTGAGCTCACTTATCTGCTTTTGGGAGCTTCATCTATCTGTTAATTTGTTCATCAAATATTTTTGCTCACTACGCGTCTTTATTAAAATGCAATTGTACGTTGTAAGTTTTAAATATTATTATTATTATTATTATTATTATTATTATTATTATTATTATTATTATTATTATTATTATTATTATTATTATTATTATTATTATTATTATTATTATTATTATTATTATTATTATTATTATTATTATATTATTCATTATGAAATATTCTGTAAATACCATTAATACGACTTATTATTATTATTATTTTATTATTATTATTATTCTTATATTAATAATATTTTCTTATTGTTTATTGTATATTATTATTATATATATTATTCATCATTAATATTATTATTATTATTATTATTATTATTATTATTATTATTATTATTATTATTATTATTATTATTATTATTATTATTATTATTATTATTATTATTATTATTATTGTTGTTGTTGTTTCTTTTATTTCAACCATAACTCCAGATATAGCATTAATACTACCAGTTCTTTAACTATTACCATATATTGTTTGCGTTATAATACTAATTCTTATAATTTCTACAACTTTCGGTTATCTTTTATATCCTTTTAAAACCATAAACATTGAAAGCGACTTGGATGTATCAATTTCAAATCTCACTTCAGTACACTCTGAATACATCTATCCTGATGATATATTAAAACATATAAAGCCACCCGACAGGAGCAATTTTTCTCTTTTTCACCATAATTTCAGAAGCCTAAAACAACATCACAATACTTTCCTGGACTATCTAAGTTACCAAAATATCATACTTGACTCCATAGTATTAACTGAAACATTTCTTAATGAACTTAACAACGAGCTATATCCGATACCAGGATATATCTGAACACATGCATTTCGATCAAACAAAACTGATAAGAGCTTTTCTCTTTACTTAAAAAATGACATCTCTTTAACCCATAAGGTCATAGTTTCACTTGTTAACACATGAAGAGAGGCGCTAGCAATTCACATGAAAATAAAATCTACTCAACTAATTTTAATGAGAGTCTATCGACCCCCAAATTCACCCAAAACTGAGTTCATAAATGCCCTTGAAGTAGTGATCCAAACTCATTTTCATAACTCTAAAGTAATAATTGCGGGTGATTTCAACATTGATCTATCCAACGAGAACACTGCAAATCGGGCAAACTCTTTCTCAAACTTAATGATATCAAATGGTTTCGTCAATTATATACCACTACCTACTCCTCCAATAACGTCGAAAATAGAAGTCCGTCCTTAATAGATCATTTCTGGGGGATGCAAAATATGGACGTTAAAACCTACATAATAAGGAGTGATATGTCTGATCATTTTCCATGTATGGTAAAATTTTCCATAAACAAAACTCAAAATTTTTCCATTATAAAATACAGACAAGATGGTGAGAATCAAAGACTACAGTTCACAAACAAAATGAATGAAATTGACTTTTCATTCACTTACAGCGAGAACATTGACATCGACGAAAATTTAACACTTTCGTAAACACATTAAATAAATGCTATAACGAATCATTCCCCATAAAAGCGAAAAAAAACTTGGCGTTAAGAGAATTCTAAACCCGTGGCTAACACCAGCTCTACTAAACTCTATCAACCGAAAACACAAACTACACCGAAATTATAGAAACAAAATTAAATCATTTCAAGTGTATATATAACACATATGAAAAACAGTTAAAGGCAATTCTTAAGAAAGCAAAGAGGAAATACTATTCGAACAAATTTCAGGATTTCAATAAAGACTCGAAAGCGACTTGGAATCTAATCGATAAATTAATCAACAAAAAGAAAACAAACACACAATCTATAAACAAACTGAACATAAATAATCAATTAACAACTAACCAAAAGAAGATCGCTGACCTACTAAACGAGTACTTTATAAACATTATAAGCAAATCTTGAGAGACAAAGCCCCTAGTTAAACATCATTCAAAACTTTTCTACCAGTCTACGAGACACATTTTTCCTTTGTTCGTATCACAGACTCGAAGGTAATAACCAGTAGGTTAAAGACCAAAAAATGTGATGTATACATTCTATCCTCAACCAAATTCTCAAACTCACTGCTGACATAACAGCCACCCCTTTAAAACACTTGTTTAACTAATCATTTTTGACTGGAATTTTTCCAAATGTTTTCAAGACAGCAAAAGTGATCCCAATACCTAAGAAAGGAGACCCTTCTCTAGCTAAAAATTATAGACCAATAGCTATCACAAATTCTATTAGTAAAATATTTGAAAAAATAAATTTCAATTAACTAACCGAATACTTTAGAGTTTAGATCAAACAATACTCTCAGCGACTCACAGTTTGAATTTAGAAAAGGCCACTCAACTTCTGATGCACTCATTTGTTTAACTGAAAAGCTTTACAAAAACAGAAAATAAAGACTCCTCCCTGCTATTATTACTAGAT
>JABUQX010112236.1:0-25409 GCA_015478945.1 Trachelipus rathkii
TGAATCAATAGCACAATAGATCAATAGATCAATAAAATCAATAGATCAATAGTCATGGAAGGGTAGGAAGATAGTTTGATTAACTGATTTAATAACTATCAGATTATAGGGATTGTTGATGGTACTATGATTTACTGCTTTACTGAGATTCACTGCTTAAAGTCTTTGGATCCATAACCATAATTTTAATAAAAATTTATTAACTTGAATCATGAGATCAATAGATCAAAATAGATCAATATAGATCGTGGAAGGGTAGGAGGGTATGGAGGATGCAGTTTGATTGACTGAGATTTATCTATTTACTGGCATTTAGGGTGGTATTGTAAAAACAGGACAATTTAATAAGCTATATAGAGATAAATATGACTATATTGTAATTCAAATAGATTCCAATAGAATCTATAGGTATCAATAAATCAATAGATCATGAAAGGGTAGGAGGGGGGGGTGGAGGGTAGTTTGATTTACAATAAGATTTAACTGAATATTATACTAGAAGAATTACATGGTTTACCGGCTTTAGCTGATTTACTAGCTTTACTGCATTTACTGCTTTAGGGTATGTAAGAAACGCACCAAATTTTAATAAAAAATATGACTTGAATCAATAGATCATGGAAGGGTAAGGAGGGGTGGGGGCTGGTGGTTTGATTTAACTGAGTTACTGAATTTAAACTTGGCTATATATGATTTTTTTTTTTTGTGCTAGTAGTATGTAAGTACAATTAGGGCGAATGCTTTAATACCAGCATTATGACTGTGGAGATCATAGATCAATAGATCAATAGATCAATAGATCATAGATCAATAGATCATGGATGGGTAGAAGGGTAGGAGGACAGTTTGATTTACTGATGTTTACTGATTTACTGCTTTAGGGTTTATGTAAAAACGTAAATTTGAGTAGAATTATTTAAACTAAAACCAAGATACGGAGATTCATATCGATTTTAAATTTCTTTTAATTTTTTTATATTTTAGATTTTTTTTTTTTGATTTTTTTTTCCTGCATTCGTGAGGTACTATATTGAGTTAATTTTATGAAAGTTTATGTATACCAAGTTGTCGTCGATCTATTAATATTTGTTAATTTTCAGGTTTTGGTGAGCCGGGAACTACCGCCCTAATGGACTTGTGTAACGGCTATTTGAGTAAAGCCCCATATATTGATGTTATTGAGATTACTATATATTGAAGATGGTGTAATACCTAAGTTTTCGTCGTATTCTATGTGTCATAATAATTATTCAGGTTTTGTGGGGCTGGGAAATAGGCAACTTTGTGTTGTGTACGGCATTTTACCCTATATTATGATCTGTGTGGTACCTCATAATAAACTTTTAGTAAGGGTGTATACCAAATGTTTACGTACGTTATCTATATTGTCAAATTTTTGCAGGTCTGGCTGGAGACCCCCCTCTAATTGGGAATTGTACGGTTAAATATTTAACATACCATAATAATTAAATGATAGTTGGTACCGACATTTATAATGAATGGTGTGTATACCATAGTTTTCAAGCCTTCTAGTCATACTCAGGTGGGGGGCTAGCACCCCCCCCTATGGGTGCATGGCCCCACGTGACCTCGTCTACGACGAGGTTTATCGTCACCACCCTAATTGTGAGTGTCATAGTTATTGATGAGGAGATTATTACATTATCCAATATGTAAATACAGCAAACTCTAATACCGTTATCTTAAGTGAGTGTGGTGGAATAGTGCGGTGCTGTTGTCGGTTGGACACTGGTGACATTATATGGTTTAGGGTAATTTTATAATCTAATAAGAGATGGGATTCGGATGCGGTGACGTGCGGTGTGCGGTGCGGTGCGGTGCGGAGTGTGCTGCGTATGCGATTGATGCGTAATGACGTATAGCTATACTATATGACGTATGCGTAGTATATAATTTTCTACACTTGTTATTTTGTGACTGTAATTTCTTAGACATTAATATAAATATATAATATATATTAATATTATATAGTAATTAACAATTATTTAATATTTTATTATAAGACATAGAATGAAATTATAATTAAAAATTTCAGAAAATCTTTTAAATAAAATTATATTATTATATTATTCTATTAATTTTTAATATACTTTTTTAATTTAATAAGAAGATATTAATTTTAATATACTTAATATATATTATATAAATTCTATTAATTCTTTAAATTAATATTAATTATTAATATATTAATATAAAAATAAATTATTAAATATTATATTATATATATTATAGTATATATAATATATTATATTATATATATTATATATAATATATTTTATTATATATAATATTTATATTAAAAATAATTATATTAATAATTTATTTTTTTTTTTTTATTTTTTTAATTTTAATTTTATTTTTTTTATTTTTTTTTTAATTTTTTTATAATTTTTTTTTTTTTATATTATATTATTCATTCCATTTTTTTAAATTTTATTTGAATTTATTATTAATTTATATCTTATTATTTAATTTAATTAATTAATTAATCTATCTGTATTTAATTAAATTATTTTTTATTTTTTTATTGCTATTAATTATTTCAATTTCAAAGTTATTAGAAAAAAGAAGGATATATTCGTTTTTTTCTGTCGATGAGTGAAGGTCGGTAAATTCGCCTTACCGGGTGCGGCGAGTGTTCGTACATTCCAGAGTTTTTACTTCCGAGTACCTCTCATATAGCTGACGCCTCACACACTAACTAACTCATTTTTATTTATTATTTATTTTATTATATTATTATTTATTATTATGTATTATTATTATTATTATTTTATTATTATTATTATTATATTATTATTATTATTATAGAATTATTAATTTAAGGTCTATTTATTAAACTTATATATTATTAATTATAGAATAAAGTTTTAGTTTACTTAATAGCTAGATTGCTTAGTATATTTATCTTTGTTATTTAATTATAAAATCTAAATATATCTTTAGATCTATATTATTTTAACTTAACTCCTTTATTATTATATTAGAACTTACTTATTATATATATATTATATTATTATATATTTTTATATATATATACTTATTATATATTATTAATATATACTTTATCTATATATTATATATATATTATAATCATTAATTTAATTAATTAATAATAATCATATAATCTTAAAAAATAAGATAAATATATAAATTTATAAATTATTTATAAATTTATAATAATTTAATTAAATAAATTTATGTCTCCTTTATAATGTATATTAAATATATATAATATAGTTAAATTTAAATAATATATAAATAGATTATATATAATTAAAATATATTGTAATTAATTTATTAATAATATATATTTAAATTATATAAATTATTTATTATATCGATTATATATAATATATAATTATTATAATAAATTATATATATATATTTAATTATATTTATATAATTATAATAATTTAGAATATAATTAATGATTTATATTATAACATTTCCTGCTAGATAATAATACTAATACATATATAATATATATATTTTAATTAATATATAATATACTGTATATATTAATATATATATAATTATATATATAATTTATATAATATATACTTATATTGCATTATAGATAAATGGATATATTATATATTATAATTTAATATATATAATATATTATATATATATATAATTATGGAAAATGTATATGTAAGTATCTAGAGAAGTAGGGATCCGGAATCGAAAAAATGTACGCTTGACAGGTACACTTCCGCACCTACCTGTACACATTTGACTAGAACAATCTTGACACTGCTTTTGTGACCATTTGGAACTTTTTTTGACACTGAGACCTATTTTTGAATCCCAAAATTTTATTTCCTGAACCTGTTGACCCTATTTTGGGGGCTGCCCTTTTTCGGCCAACCCTTTGATTACTATTACCATAGGATGCATTTATTTATGGGGGGGCCCCACGTAAATTTTTGAGGCAAACTAATTTTTTTGATCAACAGCCTCATTATATTAAATGGGCACCCTAATTTTTTAGCACTCTCTTACGAGATGGGTTTCGAGACTTAGATGGAGGCGAACTCCTCTTATCGGTACGTATGTCTCATAATAATACCCATAAATCTAATTTTCACCACGCGCCATAATTTCTTTTGATCCCTACCCCCATAATTTTTTCGGCATGGGTCATTTTTTTGCCCACGGTAATTTTGCATTGGTTCATTTTTGTGAGATCACGTTAAAATGTTTTTAGAATTGTGTACTTTTAGGGGCATGAGCAATCTTTTATTGAGATATGTCTTATAATCCTGTAACTCACACTAATACAGACAGAATACCTGAGAACACTGACATAAAGCATCCGTCGCAGTACATCCTAAGCCGACTGATATTACTCAAGCGATTTTTCACACTCTACCGTTACAGCCCGATCGATCGTTATTCCCAGCCTCTACGTAATAACTAGACGCCGTTCGGCCGTTGACTCGATAATGAATAATAATAACTCCAGCTCACGATCATAATAACCGAAATAAAAATAAGTAGATTATCAGTTCTATATAGCAATACCAAACGAATTGAAGATTGCTGATAAGACTGTATATAAATGTCAAATATACATAATAATCAGAGGAATATACCTAACGATGGTTCCGATTCTTTCAAAGTAGCTATAATTAAATAATGAGCTCAATTCACATAAGAAAGAATACACTTAATAACCCTTACATAAATCTAATGGTGACTGTGAACGAATTACAAATAACACCCTAACCCATAGTATAACTTACATAGATATTGATATATAGAATGTTTACAATTACCATCTAAATTACATCATAACAATATAAACACACTGAAGTTAATCAATAATTAGTCCGACATACTTTAATATCAACGGCAGCTATAAGTAGATGAAATCAATATAATCACGCTAAATAATATAAATAATAATAATTACATAGATATATATTTATGCTCGTCGCTTGTTAATAATACCATTATAAAATAACAAAAATTAAATACAGTAATAAACTAAAAATAGTAAATAATTCATAATATACTTATATCAGATATACATATAATAGATTATAATCAATTATTTAAAAATAAAAATAATAATAATATATAATAGATCCAACATAATAATAATAAATATAAATAATATAAGATTACATGCTGGAACAGTTGACTCTATCAAGAAAGATGATCCTATTATCGATAAAATACCAAATTGCATGTTTTACAACGAGACCGAGTCAAAAGAAGCAACAAAAATGTAATTAATGTTTATAAAATAATATTATTAATTACACATATTTCATAGTAATTTGTACATAAAAATTTAATAAAAATATAAAAAAATTAAAAATATATTATATAAAAATAAAATATTACAAACCTCACTTTAATATATTAAAGTGAGAGAATCAGCATATTATTATAATTATAATAATATAATAATACAATTATATATAATAATAATATAATTTAATATAATAAATAATTTAAATTAGTAAATAATTTAAATCAAGATATATTTTAAAATAATTAAAGTAAAAAATATACTAAATTATTTAATTTTAGAAATATATAAAGATTATTAATTAATTTAATGATATTGCCACTAATCATAATAATAATAATTAATAATAATAGTAACAATTTAGACTTTAGATTTTATTAAATTATTTCATAAGTAATTTAGGATACTTTGCAAGTTAAATGATTATAATTATGTGACAAGGTTCTTCCACATCAAGTGCAACATAACGAGGTGCGCAATGCACACCGAATCTGTTAAATCCAAAGACCTCACTTAAGATCTTGATGAAGTGTGGCAGGTAAGCACCGCTTTTTTTAATACCATTATTAAGCGTGACCATTTTACATCTTATTGGAGGCGTAGGAGGCACCCGCATAGATTTCATATCAGGCCAACCATCACAACTTCTCGCCGTAATTTGGGTAATTCTTAGCGCATTTAGGTTTGTTACCGAGTCCAATGGCTGAGCGGAGTCATCTAGATTATGGATATCTTTGTGAAGTGAAGATTCACCACATCTCTTCTCACTCATCTAAAATTTTGCGTAACGAGCTAATTGGCTGTTACGGATACTGTTACTCCTTAATATTCCATGTCTTGTAGGAGGGTGAGGTGGTGAGAGTTTGTCGTTTAAGACCATAGCGCGAGAGTCAGCGGATTCTGGAGTCTTCGTCAAAAAAATTCCGACTAAATTTCAAAAATGCTATCCATTATTCCTAACAGTTTAATCTTTGACGCTATGCCTTGGAAGTGTAAATTTATCTTCATGATATGCTCGTGAATGTCCTCTAAAATATATACATCGTCAATTTACACCGCTTTTGCTTTCAAGACATGTATACAAAACTCTGATATCAATATCTAATTTATTCGAATGAGGCGTATGATTTTAGGTCCCGTGCAGCAGCCTGAAACTACTGAAGCTCATTTCTCCAGGTCCCATAATCTCTGTCCATTACAGATCATTTCCCTCAAAAAGAATTAATTTCTGATACATAGTAACAGCAGATATTATTAATATTCGCCTTTTTGGCAGGCTGTGAAAATAAATAAACAAACAGCTGTCGATAGAATTATATCACAGTAAAGTTAAACAAACTTCGTACATGTACCACTATAAAGTAGAGAATCGTATCTAATAATAAAGGAGTTTTATAGTATAAATATATATAAGTTACGTAAAACTCGTGGTTTGTAAGTTTTGGGTAAATTATTTTTAAGTCTTAAAGTGGTAAAAGAAAGCAAAAACAGAGACTAATTTTGTGGCCATATTAGATAGTAATATTATTTGAGTATCTAGTGAAGGCAGTATGTGTAACTTCAACTATATGTTTATCTCCTGATTCTTACATTGCCAAATCTTCTGAATGTTATATTATATTTTCTTATAATCCCTTAAAATGAATATACGGAATCATATATACATTAAAATTTATACCAACCTAGAAAAATAACTCTAGAGCGTAAAATATCGATATAAGTCATATATCGAATATAATACAATCACTTCATTCTGGGAGAAATACCGCTGATAAAGAAAATCATAAGTTTTTCCATCCATAAATAATGAATAAATTTGAGAGAGATGGGTCTGAATTAAGTGTTTCATATTTACATTTTTTCTAAGAGTTTTATTTACTAATAAAAAATTATTGAGAGGAAACTTGAGAAGGATAGCAAGATGTATATTTACCAATAATAATACCTTCGAATGATGTACCCTATAAGTTATAATGATAATCATATGAAGGTTAAATAGATAGAGCGAATAATTCGATTACATAGCAAAATCATTTATCAGGATTTTATAATAATATATCACATTCTGAGCAAATAATAATAACCTATGAAGCCTATAAGTTCAGAATCTAATAACCATTTCAGAAGTATTCAATTTAACAGGTATAATTTACCAAATAATATAATAACAATAATATTCCATCTTAATATGTGTAAATAATAAAAATAATTTTTATATATTATCCATACATTATCATAATAACTTATCATGGAACTTTTTAACAATCATGAGAGAGATGGGCACTTTTCTCATATCCAGCTTAATTCACACCGCTCAGGAATAGCTACTTTTAAAAATCCCTCAACCTCACCCCAACCATCTTTTCCGCATTCTCTCACTATCATCAAGCTATCAGTAATCTGCATATTCTTTACTTTCATATAGCCAATGTCGGACTGCATTGTTCATTATATGCATATAATAGTAAAATAAAATTTGATTTTAATAAGGGTAACTGTATTGTCTATTATTAAGTGGCGTGGAAAAGTAAGTACAAGGGAGAAATGAGGAGCATATGAGTGTAGTATTCATAGAATATTGCTCTTATATGGGTGGTTATAATATATATCCGATTATTTTAATTATTATTATTTTATTATTATTATTATTATTATTTATTAGAAATTATTTATTATGATAATTGAGTTACCTAATTATTATTATTGATTAATTATATTATAGTTTAACATCGGCATTATTATTAATAATTTCTAATAATAAGCAAAAGAAAATATAGTCCCATTTTTATCGCTTGGAAACAGGTCACCCCTAATAATACCTACAAGTTTAGATTATTTATTATTAGATGAATGTTGTCCGTGCTGGAAAGTTGAGTGTAATTAGGTTATGTGTATTTTTCTGGAGCAGATTAAGAGTATTATCAATTATATTGAGTTGAATTGTCTAAGGATTAATCTTATAATTATTATTAATTATTATATTATTTTCAATTGTAGCGGCCTCTTATCTGTCGGTGGTATTTTTAGTAATGACGATAGGGCCTCTCCTGTATTTTTGTTATGGCTCTACCCTTACTAAACAGCTGCACCTAATTATCCTCTAGTATTCGCGTTTTGCAAAAGGTCATGTTTTCAATTGATTGTACGTATCTGGCCCCATAGTCTTCCTCAGTTTCCGATTATCGTCAGTTGGTGTGTACAACTAGTGACCATTTCACCTACGTTTTATTTTTCAATTTAGAAGTCACGTTATTCATCATTGCATAAATTATTTGACATATTTACAATTTACATTTGTTAATTACTTATTAATATTTCAATAACCATTGGCTTTATATAATCCTGTATTTCTTTATGATCATCTATGGTTCCTAGGTCTGTTAAAATTAATTAACTCTAATTCAATCTTTGACGATCCATAAGTGAGACTTTATTGTTCTTAAAAATTCCTTTCTTACAATTTGCTAATTTGGTGCCACTCATGTGAATATTAGGGAGTTCAGCCGTGGAGCAGTAAGAACGATCTTCTTCTTCATTGAGCTATTGTAATTAATTATTTATTTTAAGATATTAATAATCGACTAAGTTGGAAGATGTGATGGGTATCGTCTGTTACTATTTGATTATTCAGTTCTATTTCATTATGTCTATTTATTTAAATCTGTTGGAGTTTGCCTGATGGACGATGATAAGTATACTTCTTTGAAGGTCAAAATATGGGCACAATTGGTTCCTTACAGCTGGAATTAAATTTCAAACGTAAGTCCGTACAGGCTTAAGGTACCATATGTTTTTTGATTTTAAATTTTACGTGAATGAAGCTCCGCCACTCATTTACCTTTTTGCAATTGTTCGATTTTGAATTTACGATATACGACCCTATTTATGACACTCCATGAATTGAATGGCACATGTTCTGAGTAATTGTTGTTGTTGTTGGTTGTTACGCAATTCAAGAGCAGAGTAGTTGAAAGTCGATAAGAGTACGTCCTATATGGGCCAGTGTATTTTCAAGCATATAGTGCATTGTTATATACGGCTTTTTTGGAGGTGTTAAACTGATTAATAGTCAGCAAATGGTAGCATTATTAATTAAAGTCAATAATGTAGACATGTGCACTTTATGATCCTTAAGAGAAAAGATCACCCCTGATTTCTCGAAGGATTAATGATCACGAAATGAATATTAGACATCTTATGACCTGCTAGAGTAAACGTTTTGTATCATATCCTTCAATGATATCGAATAGTCCTTATTTAATGTATTTATAATGTTTGATTAATCCAATACGTTTCAAATCAGTCACTTTTCACTGTTCGGACATTAGACGGTGTGGTCTCAAAGGATTTCCTTCATTCCGGGAATTTTCCCCAATTGTAATTTAATATTTCTCGGGAGGGTAAGAAAACGTAATTGGAAAGAAATCCTTTAGAAAAAAAGCTTCATCTGTAAATGCCATAAGCAGTTCAATTAGGTAGTTTTTTTCAAGGAAACATCAAAGGGTCATAAACATTTTAAATGCGTCCTTAAAAACTAATGGAATGTTGTGGTATTTATAGTCTGTCAATATTGTTTTTAATTAATTTAATTTTGGTTCCACGCCTTCACAGGGTTGGAAGAATTTTAATGGATAAAATTGGACGGTAGGTCATTGGCAAGCAGTTTGCTGAGAGTTAGAACAAATCTGATTGTTCGAACCATTACCGCCATTAATTTGATAAGTCGACAATTCTAGAATATGTTTTAAGATCACAATTTCCTTGTATGTTTTTTCGGACAAATCTGAAAATAGTTTAGTTGAGAAAATAAGTATCGAATTTCAGGAATATCACTAATTCTCCATTACTTCCACGAACGGTTTGTTCCAGATTCAGCTTGAATAATTTCAGTTTCGGAACAGATTCCACATAGTCCTCAACAGATTGTATGTAATTTGAGTTCTAAATCTTTAGCTCAATTCCCTGCAGATTACTTGCATATCCCTAAGAGGCGAGAGCGCTATTATTTATAGTTATAATATTTGAGGGTACATATCGTGTTTATATAAATTATCGATCCTTTCTACCAAAGTGTCCACTTCTCTTTGTTCTTGTTCATTGATTAAAATTTATTAAAATGGTCTTTTAACGTCAATTATAATCTATAAATTAAATAGATTAGAGTAAAAGGTATGGCGACGGCGCAAGAAAGCGAATAATAGCCATAGGGATCTCTGTAGGATTAACCTTACGATTTTCTCTTCTATAGATAATCACTGATGATTAATCACCCTCTAATGCCGTTACATTTTTATTTCTCGTCGCAACATTATTCCATCATTTAATATGCATGCAGTCATTTTGTGTCTCGAGTGAGGTGCGCTCTAGTTTCCCTTTATCACTACTAAACTTTCATTATCGCATAAGGTATAACCACGTTAAAGGTACTTGCATGTGTAAGAAGTCTGTTTTGGCAATTTAATGTAAGAGCTAGAGGCTCGTTGTCATTAATATATGAAATTTTTCCCTATCTAGGCACCAATATTATTATCACAAGTGTGAATTAAAAATGCGAGTAAGATGTTACTATCAGCCGGTCTTTTTTTACCTTTACATTTGTAAGATTAAGCCATTGTCCCACATCTGTAGTTCAGTTTGCAACATTCATTTTGGTTTAATATGTAATTAATTAAATAGTCTGTGAAACTAACATAGCACTGATGTGGCAAAAAATTCATAGAGTGTTTCGCTCTTAAATTACTGGGCGAGATGAGGGAGAGTATCTTAAAATGAGGTTTCCACAGCATATCCTTAAAGAATTCTAAATCTTATGATATGAGTGCTCCTAGGAGATAAAGGATTAATAATGCAGTTTTTACTTTTGGGATCAAATTCCTAATTATTACAAGAGAAGGTAATTCCGCTTATTTAACAAATCTTGTTTCATTATTTTATGTGCGGTTTTAAACACATAGCTTATTTGATCTGAAATTAATTATGTTCGTTCACTATCGTCTTTAAGAGTATATAACGAGAGATATAATATTGAGCGGTCATTACTCTTAATTTAGTAAGTCGCCTCAATATTTACGTGTATTGCAAAATCATTCGTTTGCTTGTAGGGGACTTTTCATAAGTCAATATTAATTACCCTTGCCGTCAGTTACGATATAATTTGCGATCTAGTTCTCTTCACCTTAATTTTTAATGTGTAGAGTTACTGTAGTGTGTAAATGTAATCGTAGTTATTTAGGTGCTATTTAAATCGTGGCTTGGACTTTTTAGGGTACATGAATGTTAGAATTGGGAAAGAGTGTATGCTTATAGCAAGTGCCGCTATTAGCCCCTATGAAGTTATTCCCGACATCCCAACATCTGGTCTGTATTATTAAATTCTCCACCTATTTGTTCGTTATTTTTATTATACACCTCTATTTTAAGTTTAAGGATGTTAATCTTATTTAAATTAGGAGCGTATGGGCTGTTTTTAAAGTTACTAACTAGATTAAGTATAGATGAGGAGTCGAAAATTTGGACTGCAATTTGACCTCGATTAACCGCAATGTGGATTCTTATAGTGACATTATTTTTCTGAAGAGAACATCTAACATATATGTAAATCGTAACCTAACTATTGGCTTGGTCACACGCAAGACTGAAAGTTAAGGGGATTTTTTCCCTAAGAAAATAAAAAATATCAAACAGATTTATGTGCACAGAAATACTATTATTATTAGCGCATATTAAGATGATTTTTGGACGGAGATTAGTTATTTATATTTCTATTCAAATTTTGAGAGGATTATGATTCGTTTTATATGGAATGTGGCCCCCTCCATTCCTATCAGTTAAAAAGGAAACCTGCCCGAAGGGTATATTCCCGATATCGATATGTTCACTATTATTTAAGGATTATTAATGGATGGATTAAAGGCTCTTTTCATATTACACTTTGTGACTCTATGTCACACTGTGTATATGACACTGCTATAACTAGTACAATCTGTTTTATTTACATTTCGTTAATAATTGTTCACGAATTACCGTTTAAAAAGATTTCCTCCTGGTGTTGATACGTCCTCTGTAGCGAGTGTGAAGGTCGATAACCCTAGGTTAGGCCCTTAGAATTTACGCAGTAGATTCGAGATTTGATCGCATTCAACGGTATTAAAAATATTACCACCTTGAGTTACTACTATCCGTACCTAAATTCTTCATATTTATTAAGAAAAAATAGACTAGTTAGGCGATTAAATATTATATTATATCGGTATTATATTATCTATGTATTTTTATTAATTAATTGAGGTTAATTAATGTCCTATTTATAACAACTCTGTAGAGAATAAGTGTTAGGACTATGTGATGTTATTCAAATCAATACTTCATTCCTCTTCATCGTCATGAAACACTTCATCTAAACTACGTTGATAGGACCGCACAGCCGACAGCTCAAGAATATTATTGTTAGGATTTTAAGTTTCCACCTTTTTTACTGTTTATTAGTTTTTATTTTTTTCTTGGAAAAATGTAAGAAAGAAAATATCAAATAATAGACATTACTTAAAAAACTATACTAATATTTAAAGTAACAATTTTAATCAGTAACAAGGTAGTATTAGTAATATTATATTATAATAATTTGGATAATTAGATTGAACATTACCTGCCAAGACGATGTCCCGAAGAGGTTGCGAGTATTCTGCTTTCAGAAACTAAGAGGGGGTAAGGGTGGCATCTTTCACACAGGTGTATTTGGAGTATTCAGCGGATTTCACCAATATTTAAACGTGCTGATATTTACGGGCAACAACTCCAGTGATATTTATCTGTTGAAGAGGCGAAAAAGACAGGAAGTGTAAGCTAATGTATGTAATTGTTATAGGGGTATTATACGGATTCCAAGAATTTGAAATATGCTTACCTTTTCCTTTTTTTTTCGACCCAAGCGTGTGAGAGGTGTAGATGACTTTTTGGGGATTTCGCTGTCTGTCGATCTGAATTGGATATTGATCAGCCTACTGCACCACGACCTGTTGAATCGTTACTGGTTTTTGGGCATCAAAAAGCGATACCCTGAATCTAATGATACGTCCGTTTCAGTTGTTTGGAGATTAAAAATCCTCTTCTTAAATTTATTGGTACTGTGTGGGTCTTCCTGCGTGTAATTGAATCTATAGAGGAAAGAAAACAATGTAATGTAAATATAAAACTTAAATGTAGATTTGACTATAGATGATATATAATGGAAAATCATATACTAGAAAATTAACACATACCGCATTCCTTGATTTCCTTCGGTACTGGATCGGTTTGTAGAAATCACTCCTCTCAACAAGATTATTATTATTTATTTTTTCGTTTATTACAGTTGTGTTTTATTTAAATTATATTATTATTATTATTATTATTAATTAATTATTATTATTATTATTATTATATTATTATATATATTATATTATTTATCATATTCTGTGCAGTTTATGAGCAACCCTTGCTTGCCTTCAGCGACACTGTAATGCTTTTCGGATTTGGCTTCGTTCTAGGAGGCGTTAATTTTCCGTTGGATTACGCCGGCCTCGAGGTTTTCGATAAATTAGTTCCTTACTCTTTTACAGGACTATTTCATTTACTACCTTCCATCACCTATCTCGGCTTTAATTTGGCACATTTGAGACAGATCGGACAAGGCTGAAAATGAAACAGTATTATATGGTATATCTATTAAATATATATACCAATATATATATATAATATATATTGATTTTATAAATATTATAATATATATATTAATATTATATATAATATATATAATAATTTATAATTATACTTATATTATTAGTATATATATATTATAATTTAGATAGTAATAGTATGTTAGTAAAAGAAATATCCTTATTGTAATTATAACTGTCTAAATGATATGAATATATGGAATTAACGGCTTAAAAATTACAAATACTCTACGGTCGAATCCTAATATTTATTCTATTTAGCTTGGGAGATTAGAGAATAACGGGGTCCCTTTACATCTCAGCTTCAAAGTGCAGCTCGTCAAATATATCCTCATCATTTATCCGGTAGATATAAGGTCAGATCAATTGTTCAAATTAAAGTGTTCGCTGGTACAGGGAAGGGTATTTTCGTTCATCTGGTCGGTTCGATCCGCACTTACGCTGTAAAATTAAATGATATATAATTTTATTAATAAATATATTTATAAATATAATAAATATAAATAATTGAATAATATATAAATAATAAAAGAATAATAAATAATTAATTAAATAAGTTTAAATTTAATGATTTAACAATGCACTTACCCCTTTTGCAAGGCATGGCGATATTCTGTCTTCGTTCATACATCAGCCTCAGATCTATCCTTTTTCATATTAGGGTTCGCATAAGCTTCTAAACTAAAATTCCACCTAAATCGACTATTCCACGAGTACGGTAATTCGAATGATACGTTTCTCATCTTCCATCTCCACTGAAAGAAAGTATACGAGTTTTTTAATCCTCACTGTATTTGATTTATGTTCCAGACATATTTGCCGTTTTCTTAGATCTACAAAGCATTTTCATTTCCACAGAGTGTAAAAAACAACTTGAGAGTAAAACATTGAAATGAATATAATATATTAATATTATTATTTAATATCATTATTAAGTCTACATCGCTATAATAATAAAATTAATTATAATTTATTTTAATATTTATTAATTATATATAATTTAAATATATTTTATTTTTTTTTAGGTATATATATAGTAATTTATATATATATATATTAATATATATATATAATTTATATACTATATATTTAAATATATATAGTAATTTCATGCTAAATTTAAATATATAATTATCATTTTTAATTTCAAAAATTATTCAGAAATCAGAGCATAACTGTGTGTAATTCACAGCCAATACGCAGCAGTCCTTGAAACACTCTGACTAAATATACCTTGACGTCAAGGTTTTTATATGCAAGAATTTAGCCCTTAGGGTATATATTTTAAGCCTAATGTGCGTAAAGGTTAACTAGTACTCTTTAAAGTTTACATATGTATTTCAAATGAGGAACAATGTCTTAAATCTAATATATATATATATAGTGAGTATGAGGTATAATATATATACTAATATATATATAGTAATTATATATATAGGTTGAATATATATACTAGATATAAGATATAATAATATATAGCTATATAATATATAATAATATATTATATATATATAATATGGTTGTGTGAGGTGAATCTGAAGATGAGTGTACTGTGTAGGATATAGTATTGAGAATTACAACATATTTTATTGTATATAGTATATACTATATTATATAATTGTATATATATTGCGGTTCAGGGAAATATTTATTCATAACTATATATAGGGGTTTTCTTTTAAAATGAAGAGGAATATTGGTTTAGTCAATCTGCTTTATATGTATATGGAAAAATATTCTTTTAATTGGTAAAATTACATCATTTTTTAGAATTTCCTGAACAATAATAAATCGTTGAGTATTGGGTTTTTAGCTGAGAATACATTAACGAGATCGGCAAGAGGTGGCGAATTTTAAGGTAAGCTCTTGTAAAAAGTAAACGCATAATGAGGTCCACTTAGGCTTGTGACGTAGTAGTGAATGTAAGTCGGAAAAACGTTAAGGTTTTCATATAGCTTGAATTTATTGTTTCTTAGGAATTGCTTTATATAAGGGGCTGAATAATATACCTGCGATTGATGCAAGACGTGGAAATACTAGATCATCACAGTTTTCATCAAGTTTGTACAGTACAGCCCAGTGCCACTGAGTAGTTTCCCATCTAGCGTGAGTGTTAAATAGTACAACATCCTATCGTTTACCGCTTGATTTTTATAGTTCTTTCTAATTCATGTACTAGCTAGTATGCTTGAAGTGAGATGCCCTTTACCTTTAGACAATACCAGTAATAAAACGCCAGTTCGGACTCGTTCATGTTTATTCCGTTAGAAGCACCGTTTCTAATGCTCTGCGTCTTAGTTTTCAATGAAGCTTGGTATTCCATATAGAGCGCAAAGAGAAGCTGAAACAGGGAAAACCGTGTAAGATAACTCGATGCAGAATTTAAATTCAATTCCTAATGATCCACTCGGTTACAGCGCTTAATATGAGAGAGGCAGATTGAAGAAAGGTGGCGCTGTTTAGGTTCATAAGCAATATAAATTAGAAATTGGTCAAAACGTAATCTTGTAGTGTAATTCCAGTTCCATGAAGCACTGACAACTGTAGGGCAGAGTTTGAGAACTTATCAAGATCGTTATGTATATAGAGCCGAGAGGCACTTGGACGACTCAATAGGAAATGTTGCTATAGGAGAGGCGTTTTTGCGTTATTATTGACATCGCTACACCGTGTGATGCCCATTGGGGTTCGATTTGAAAGAGCTGGATCCGTTTTTAGAAGTAATGAAAATGTTGTGAATTTAGAGGTTTGGATAAGTAAGATAATTTGAAAATCAAGATTGATACAGTGAAAACATACTTGTTAGGGGAAGGAGTAGCGTTTAAATGTTTGGGGGATATTAATTATTTGATAAACCAAGGTGTCAAGTTTTAAAAAAAATTCTTTGTCCCCCTCCGGTATCAGTGGGTACTTTGCGGTTGAGGAAAGAAAGTGATTTTTTCAATTTCATCAAGATGTCGGTTAGCTTGTAAGTTTCACTTTGGCGTACATAAATATATGGTCTCCCGAACAGATTTGAAAAATTGGGGAATGGTGGATGTACTCGTAGTCGCCGCTTTAGTGACTTACTTTCAATGCAAACTGTGGTGCAGCTAGTTAATTTCAAACTTAAGTTTCCACACAGGGAGTAGAAAGTCGCTCCTGAATTAAGTAGATTCGCCCATTATCGGCCGTAAAAATTCGTTTTAGGTGTTTACTTGGAGAATTTCGGCTCTGCCCCTGTCAATATGCTTATCTACATCTTTAAAACTGTAGAACCCACAGGATTGCAGGTGGGATTGTTTCGCATCTTCACTAAAGTTTAAAAGATTGTTAATGTAACATTTGTAAGGGTATAAGGCTGTAGCTGAATTAACAGGTGTTTCATTAAGGAATATTTCCAGCTGACTGAAAGCTGTATACAGGAAGTTACTCTCAGTGTAAACGACATGATCATCGGATGTAGGTAGTTCGCTTCCGTCTTCTGATAAAAGTTTCACTTTCAAGTATAAATGGATGTCACAGGGGTCGATGTAAAAGTCCCCCGAACCAGTTACTATAAACTCTAAAGGTGCATCGCTATTGGTAATCGAGTGAGTGGGATTGATAGATACGTAATTGCTATTAAGCAGACTCACTTGAGTTGGCGGAACATTGAAAAGATTTAATTCTGATTTACAACAGCCATGAGACGCACTGGTTAAGAAATGCATCCTATCGCCTCAAAAGCTTCCTAAGAATGAATAGCATATAATATCACACCTCTTATATACTTTCCCTGGATAAGGCTATATATATTCTGATGAGCCCTCAGTTCCTTTGTAACCTTTAGGCGAGTAAGAAGTGTTATCGAATCTTCGTTCAAAGAACCTTGCTATTTTACTGTGTCCATTTTCATTTGGTTACGAGGTTAACCTGGAACCTGTTTCATCTCTATACAGGACATTGTACAGTGGAGGAAATTCTTCCAGCCTGTGGAGTTTTCCAAATTGCTTATAAAAGAAAGAGAAGACCCGAAGGTACTGAAAATTTTTACCACGTGTACTAGCTCCGTAAAACTATAGTAAGCCAAAGAGGATATTTAAATGAAGTACAGAAGAACTACTTAAGTATGTTTACATGGCCGAAACATATCATTTCCAGTGCCGTAATCCCATCGGCTAGTTTAATTTCGAACATAAGGTATTATACAAAGTCAGAGTGGTGAAGAGGAAAACCTAAAACAACTCACTATATCGAGTTTTCAAAGAAAACAAAACATAATCAGAAAATGAAGGTAAGAGTATGGGAGAGTATAACTCATGTACATTTAAACGCACCCGATACGGTTTCTTTATTACAGGAACAACAAACACAACATTGATAGTATATGACCGAGATTCGCAAGAGGGTATTATTACAGAGTGTAAGGTCAGAAATGTTGAGTAATCACGTAAATACGGCACATTATATGTTGTATGAGGAATACTACACATTTAAGAAAATGCTTACGGAAAACTCTGAAGATATTATTGAATTCTTCTTGAGATCAATAGACATGTATAAATTTATTTCAATGTTTAAAAAAACAATGGTGTGATTCTATTTACACACTGACGGACGCCATGGAAAATAAACTATAAACATGATTTGCTATTCCGTGATCTTTTCCACATATATATATTGGAAGATGGTTGTGCATATTACTAAGAGAATATCCTAATGAAAAACGATCTGTGGCGAATTGGCATATTTGTTAAAAACGCTTTCCGAAAGAGTAAGTTTGAAATAAGCGTAGAACGGGCCTTTAGGGTAAAAGCTTAATATATTTAAAAAGGAAATCTATGTATACTACAGCCTTACTGAACTAATAGCTGCCAATCATGGAGGACGTGTTTAAATTCATGTTCCGTACACCTGCGACATGTCTTATAGCCGGTCCAACTGAATGCGGAAAAACATTGCCGAAATTACTAAAATTATTAAGTGAATTAGAGGTATTTTGAAAGGAAGCGACCTGTGAATAATATATGGTGTGTATATCCACGTATTTCAGGCAAAGTTTTCGAATAATAAAAACCTTATTCATTTTCCATGACCAGGTATGCTAAATTGACTAAAATCGTTAGAGAACATAAAAGGGCATAAGGTAATAATACTGGACGACCTCATGCATAAGGTGAATATTGAGGTAGCCGAAACATTTACAGTTTATTCTCATCACTCTAAATATCTCGGTGTTCTTCATAACCCAGAACATTTTTCACCACATCAAAGCAAGCATATGCGTAGTTAATCGTCATTGAATAACCCAGTTATTTTGATTTCTTTTTCGAGGCAGGGACGCGATAATGAGTCAGATCAATGTACTAGCCAGTCAGATATAGTAAACAAGGAAATGGTTCCTTAAAAAAAGCTTAAATTTACTTCGATCCCCCAAGGTTATTTGATGTGTGAACTCACCCTAAAAACAGCGTAGCAGAGTGTTACCTTTACTTTCCGTGCAAACATTTCTGCCTTCCGAAATCGACACTTGTTTTTGAATATTCCTGAGTAAATGAGGAATAAAGAAAGTATTTACCTGTTGATAGAAAAAATTAGATAAAAGAAAACTTAGTAAAAAAGAAAAGAGAGAAATTACTAAAAAACACGGCATTTGTAAACTGTATCTGTGAGATCTGTTTAAATATGGTAAAACAGGTCATACCCTTGAAAACTGATCAGAAGAGAAAGTTACGTCGTCACAGCAACATCATTCGTAAACTTGTCCGTAAAGTTAAGACGAATAAGAATTTAAAGAATAAAAAGAAACTGTTACAGCAAGGTGGAGGAGTTTTCCTTCCATTACTCTTCTCAGTAGTTGGCCCTTTGCTGTCTAAACTGTTAACAGGGAATCACGCGTAAGAATGAAGAAGGCTGTAGTAATCCCCTTCGAACAATATACAAAGTTACAGGATAATTCTCAGGCTATTCCTCAGCCTATTCCCGAAACATTACTCGATCCACGAGTTGAACAGATACGTATTTTTGAAAAGGAATTAGCAGATATATTAACTTCAAAAGTTAATGTAGACGTGAAAAGGTTGAAATATCAGGAAATATTACAAAAATTATTAGAAGTCAAAGACAAGTATACAGGTATGCATCCTGTTTCAAATGAAGTTTCACAGCGCGAATATGAAAGAAAGGATTTTAAAACAAGGTTTTAAAGAAATACAGCTTACCACCTACATTGAAGAATAAAGGAAACGCATTATAAATTAATTATTTGTTAAAAAGTCAGTTAAATTGGATTGAATTGGGTCAGATTGTAGTTAATGACAAAGCCCTTCAAGGATCAATATAGTGAAGACTTAGTCTTCAGACTTAATTCCGAGACTGAAAAAGAAAACCTATACCAGGTTTGGGAGTCATTAAACGCGAGTTAACAGGGGTTAACTTTTCCCGTAGCTCTAATTCATAATAAGCAAGGCTGACAGAGTTTGAGGATATTACAGCCAATCGATACCCGAACGCTGTAGTTCTATATGAACGACCTTAACAATTGGAAATATACAATTTCGTAGATATAGAGCAAAACAATAAGTAGTCCTCAAGTATAAGAAAAAAACGAAATGAATTACCTTGCGGAAACCTGGTTAAGAATGTATATACATTACGTCATTTGGATACAACTGATTCACTCTATCATAAAATAGTACCAATCAGAAACAGAATCGTACATGTGTATACAAGAATAGCACAAGAAACCATTCTTGTTATATACATAGAACGAGATTAACGCAATTAGGCCTGAAAAGTGTAACTCCGCCCCTTAATGTTTCACCATCATAACTCTTAAGCCTAATCAGATGATTGGTTGAATGAACGTAAGCCAGCAATCGGGGGGCGGAGCTAAATAAGCTCCGCCCACCTCTTATTCATGTATATAAACCCCACGCCTGCTCTGGCAACCCATATATTTGTACTCCTTCCTTCCAGTGGTTAGTAGTTGTGTTACCGAACGAAATGACGTGCTTAGTTAGAAATATCACGATTAGCGAGCTAACGTCTTGGTCTGTGGTTCATCAGCATTGCGCGATCATCCTACGTTTTAGAAGAAAATCATCAGGGGACCGATACATTACATGCTTAGCCCCTCTCCCAGCTTATAACAAACCTTTATTCATCTCTGTAGAAAGTCTCGCCATCATCATGGAAGCTGTCTCGGATTGGGTTTCCAAAGACTATATGAACCTCAGCGTGGTAAATGAATGGGGGCTGGCTATATCACAAGGTGGGTCTGAAGATCACAAGCGTTTAACCTTGGTTTTTTCCTTACATGAAAACATTCCTAGGGTACATATAGGCTGCTGGCTACGTCGCAATGCGTCATCTGTTTTCTCATCAAGTGTGCACGCAGTTACAATAAGTGGTAAAGAATCCATCGAGTTGTTCCTAAAGATGAACGATGAATTCCTACATAGATTAGAAGATACGAATACACTGGAGGACCTTATAAATACCTCATATCGCCTGGTTTACAATATCTACAGTTCCAGTTTCTTGTTTAACTCTAACAACATTGATAAGATGATAGATGTCGTTGACCTTAATCGCTTTACATCAGCTTGGAATGAGGAAATGAGTGGCGATCGATATAAAAATCATACTCTAAAGATTTCGGCTGCAGAAATGTATATGTTCATTACGGGAGAGGGAAGGGTAGGATTAGAATCCTACGTCGAAGCGACGCAAGCAATTCTCGATGCATTAAAGTAATATATTATTACTGTAAATATTACTACCTCTGTGTAAATATTATCGTAGCAGTGTAAATAAAATGTTTTTATATTTTTACATTTCCTTATCCTTTTTATTTTTGGGATTGTGTGTATATATATTTATTTTTATTATTTTATTATTTAAATTTATTTTATTTATTTTATTTTTATTATATTTAATTTTATTTATTTTCATTTTTATTTATTTTCATTTTTATTTTATTTAATTTTATTTATTTTATTATTTTATTTATTTTTATTTAATTTTATTTTATTATATATATATATATATATATATATATATATATATATATATATATTATATATATATATATATATACTATATATATATATATATTATATATATTATATTAATATATATATATAGTATATCCGCTTACATATTGATCAGTAGCTGACATGGGGGCAAAGGAGGTAGTTGATAAATATTACTTTAACCTGAGGGAACCAAATAGTTTTGGGGGCTTCAACAGGTTTGCTTTAAGGCATCCTAATATTGAGAAAAAAGAGTTAAAAAAATATTTAGAGGGTGAAGAGGCATTTACTCTACATAAGCCTGTAAGAAAAAAATTTCCTACGCCGGAATCCCAATAGCCTCTCAACTCGATGTGTGTGGCCAATTAGACTTAACGCGAAATGATACAATTAGCTCTTTAAATGAGGGATTTCAATACGTACTTTTACTATGACGTGTACTCTAGATAACCTATGGCCTGAAACCGTTAAAAGATTAAAAGATCAGTTACAGTTGCCACTGCAGTACTTGAAATTATAAGGGAAGAGAGGAGAACGCCTAAATCATTTTGGACAGATTCAGGAAGAATTCAAGGGGCGAGAGTTTCAGGAGTTGACTTGGGAGTAATGGTTATGAGCTATTAAATACATTTTCCGTAATACACAGCTGCTAAGTTGAAAGAGTTCCAGCGTAGCTATTAAGGAGGCGCATGCCTAGGTAATTTACTAAAATGAACACTTTTTAAATATGTTGATTATTCTAGACGATCTGGCTATTATTATAACTAGGTCTTCAACAGCATAGACTATAAAAACAACTCCTAGAAATGTCAAAAAACGGCGCTTAGCACATCTAAGATCGAATAAAGAAAAAAAATAAAAGAATTAATTCAGGAATAAAGGTGAACGATTATGTAAGAGAATCGCGGACACGAAGAAAGATTCAGAGAAAAAAGGGGTATGAAATCACAGGTTTGGACTGACGAAGTTTTTAAGTTCACAATATCCGGTCGCACCGACGTGATAGTTTAAAGTTATATTATCTTGAGGATTTAGATGGTAAAAAAATAAAAGGAGGGTTCTAATAAACAAAAATCCAAAGGTAGGTTAACCCTGTAACCATGAATAACAAGATGACAAAATATAGCTACTACAGGCAGAGGAAAAAATAAACAGGTACTTGTGAAATGGAGGGGATATCCTGCCTAAGTTAATACTTATAGTAAAAGCAAGTGAAGTTAAGAATCATTAATCAGTTGATATTATAGTCATGGAGAGGTTAGATCACTTTTATTTAACTCTACCATCTTCAGCTCTCCTCGATTTACATCCTGATAATAATCTCGCTGATTTTACAACTGAACTAGTTAACCATGTTTATCTTGAACGAGCAGAGTATGAAGTGGGATTATGTGAAATGATATTAAATACGGACATAGAAAATTTACCAACCAAATCTATTCTGGATGACGGTGTACAGAAGTGTAGAATGTGTTGAAACTATATTACAAGCGGAAGGTACTCGTTTTCTGAAAAGGACTACAATTGCCAAAAAGGTAGGTCCAGGATTGCTACAAAAGAATACTTCATTGAAGAATTTGCTCTGCGAAAAGCAATTTTAATGTCGGTGCCCGCCTATTTTCATGTCCATTTAATAAACGAACTCTTTTGTACGTGAGTATGCATGTGTAAAGGATTTGCTATACCAAACTGAAAATGCGAGCCAATGAAGTATGAGTAATATATATCCTTTAAGATCAAAAGCGAGTGTAAACCTCTGCGAGATCGTGAATGTTTTTCTCAGAGGATCATCAGGCCAGAGAAAGCATGTACCGTAAAAGGCATGGTGAACATTGGATATACTTGCATGATATCCCTCTAATCGAAGAGTGGTTATGCACTGTGAGAATAAGCCCTTAACCTTGGCATGAGCAAAAAGATGAAGCGGACCGACGTGCTGCATTAACATGTACCCCCCGAAATGCTCACTCGTCCCAGGGCTGGCTTACATCTACACCGATCTTGTTTCCCATCAATATGTAGGTAACATTACAGCCCCTTTGTTAAGGGTGGTCCACCTTACTGATAAGGTAATACCTTTCCGAATGTTCATTATCTACCTCTAAGTAAATCCGAAATTTGCTCCATACGAATATACATTAAAGATGTGGAGGGAAAGGCGTTCCGGTTTACACCTGGAAGTCTAATTTGTAAAATGCATGTAAGGAGAAAAAGGTATTACTAGACTATATACTGAATGGTTGTAGATCAAACTTGAGAGGATGGTTACACCTATTTAAAGTAGTGCATAGTCGGTTTACACTCATTCAATAACTATCTCCTATACTGCACGGTTAGATAAAAGAAAACCTCTAGTTGTTGAAAATGAGGGTTGAGAGGTACTTCGTTGGCTCAAGATTACAGCGTGGGTATGGCGTATCTGGATTTTTTGCCCGGCTCTTGAGAGGTGCCATGCCTCTTTTGAAACGCAGCGGAAGCTATATAGGAAAAAAAGCTGTAAAGGCAGGTATAGGAACTTTGCACGATATAGCCAGCGGCGAGGATGCAAAGTTATCCTTAAAACGTAGACTGGCAGACGCTTCCGACGAAATGCTAAATGACGTTAAACGCAAAATCAGGAAAAAGATGGTGGGGCAAGGATTAAAGCGCCGAAAAAGAAGTGTTAAGCGCACAAGAAAAAAACAACCACGAGCAATAACAAAGAAAAAGAAGGAGGAGGCGACAGCAGGTGGCCTCTTCTGGACATGATACAAAAAGGATGGCAAATAAGAAACGTAAGCTACGTAAAAAACGCAAAAGAAAGACGCAGAAGCGTAAAAATCAAAGGGATATTTTTTCATTGTAAATAATAAAACTTAAAATTAAATAATTTAATTACAAGAAAACCTTATCGTTTCCGATGCAATCATTCCCTTCGCAGATATGTGAACTCTATACCGTTTACTTTTTACATGGATTACTTAAAAAGCGCTCTCTTGAAAGATCTCGTTAATGTATTCTCAGCGAGAAATCTCGTACTCAATGATTTTATTATTATTCATGAACATTCTAAACTGATGTAAATTTTACTCAATATAAAGAATATTTTATAATTGGCATTCAGTGTAATACATGCCTCATGTGTATATCCTTTTATTTTAAACGAAAAACTAATAATCGCAAATAATTTTTTCGCCTATATATATATATATATTATATATATAATAATATATAATATATAATATAAATATAATAAATATATATATATATATATATAATAAATATTTATATAAATATAATATATAATATAATATTATATAATATTATAAAATTTTATATATATATAATATATAAATATATTACTTAATATTAAAATATTTTATTACTTCACTTTTCATTTAGAATATTAACTCGAAATATAATATATATATA